>PVJH01002578.1:0-129480 GCA_004026705.1 Nesogale talazaci | reverse complement strand
AGGTGTATCCCAGTAAGAGATAGGTGTCCTTTGTGCATCTGGTGGTCTTTAACAAAGCCCTGGGGCGGTAGGGACTGTTTGCAGAGCAAACAATGGCCTCTGAATCTGGCTCTCCACAGTATATGATCAAAGAAGTTAAACTTTCACTGAAAGCATTAGCCAAAATCAAGTCTAGAGGAATTGATAGAATACCAAGTGAACTATTTCAACAAGTTGATAAGCACTTCCTCATCTGTACCAAGAAATATGGAAGACAGATAGATACATGGCCAACTACTAGAAGGGATTCATATTTGTGCCCATTCCAAAGAAAGGTGGGTGACCTAACAGAATGCTCAAATTATAAAACAATATTATTAAGAGAAAATTTAGGTAAAATTTTGCTAAGACAATCCAATAGCGGTTGCAGCAGTACATTGACGGGGAACTTCCAGAGGTTCAAAGCAGATTCAGAAGAGACCTTGGAATGAGGAGATATCATTGCTGCCACCACATAGTTCTTGGCTAAAAGCAGAGAATACTAGAGAGCTGTTTTTTTGTTTTGTATTGACTATGCCCAGGCATTTGACTGTGGATACAACAAGCTATACATAGTCTTGAGAAGAATGAAAATTCCAGAAACTTCATTGTGGTCATGTGGACTTTGTCCAGGGATCAAGAGATGTTTGCAAACAGAATAGGGGAATACTATATAGTTTTACCACAGGGAAATGTGTGTGTCGTGGTTATATTTTTTCACTCTACTTATTCAGTCTGCATATTGAGCAAATAATCAGAGAAACTGGATTATATGAAGAATGTGGAATCAGAATTGGTGCAAAGTTTATTAACAAACTTCAATATGCAAATTACACAGCTAACTTGCTGAAAATGAGGAGGATTTGAAGCACTTGCTGACCAAAATCAAGTTTTGCACCCTTCAGTATGGTTTACAATTCAATGTAAAGAAGACTAAAAACCTTCTAACTAAAACAGTCGATAACATCGTACAAAATGGAGAAAAAGTTGAAGTTGTCAAGATTTTCTCTCTCTTGATCCACAATCAGAGCTCATTGAAGTAGCAGTCCAGGGATGAAACAATTCACTTAATTGGGTAAATCTGTTGCACGAGACCCATTTTATAGTACTGGAAAACAGGGATGTTCCTTTGAGAAAAAATGTTGTGCTTGATCCTAGCCATGCTATTTTCAATTTTTTCAGAAGCATACAAAAGTTGACTTTTGAATAGGAGGATAAAAGAAGGATCAGTGCATTTGGCTTGTGGAGAAAAAAAAATATTGACAGCATCATGGACTGCCAAAAAAGCAAACAACTCTGTCTTGGAAGAAGTATGGCCAGAGTGTCCCTTAGAGAAAAGGCTTGTGATACTTGGTCTTACATACTTTAGGCATTCATCCCTTGAGAAGGACCTCATATTTGATAAAGCCAAGGGAGAGAGGAAAAGAGGAAGATCCTCGAGGAGATGGGCTGACAGAATGGCTACAGCCGTGGACTCAAGTACAGGAACAATTGTGAGGATGACGTAAGACCAGGAAGTGAGTCCTTCTGTTGTTCATAGGTCCGCTACAGACTGTGCCTGACTGGCATAATGATGTCTTAGGTAAGGATTACAGCCTTGGAAACCTTGTGGAGCAATTCTGCTCTGTTCAGTAAGGTCTTCAAAATAGAAATCTACTGGAGATTAGTTTAGTGATTCTTTTGTATTTTTAGAAATCCACGATTATTAGTGGAAATCAAGGGTGCAGAGGCCTGTTTGAGAAGTGTGCTAGGTGTTGGACTATGAAGAATGGACAGCAGTTTAACCATACCACATATTTTTGGGGAGAAAGATGTGACTGTCTGTTTTCATACAGATTTGCAGTCTGGGAAAACCTGTAAGACAGTGGTTCTCAACCTATGGGTCACAACCCTTATGGGGGGTTGAAGAGCCCTTTCACAGAGATCTCCTGACTAAAAACAGTAGCAAAATTATAGTTATAAAGTAGCAGCAAGAATAATTTTATGGTTGGGGGAGTCATGACAACATGAGGAACTATATGAAAGGGTCAGGGAATTGGGAAGGTGGGGAACCACTGCTATAAGGGGTCATGCTGAATAAGAATTGACTCAAGGGCAGTGATTTTGGTTTTGGTAGAATGAGAAGTGATCAGAAAGCAGTTTTTGCTTGGGGTTCATTAAGTTTACATAAAGGGGGATACAATAATTTGAAAAATAATAGTGATGCGGGTTGCAATTTTATCAATAGTGTTGTGATAAATAGCATTCGGGGTGGACATTTCTGACATCCTTTGCCTTCCCTATTGCCACCAGGCACTGGTCAGACCAACCTTCCTATACTACCCTCTTTCCACTATATAGACACCAACCATTCCTCCCATACCACTCTACATATATGTTGCATTCATAATTCATTACAATGGCCATACAGAATAACAGACAATACTTACAAATAAAGGTGATTTTTACGAAGAGTCAGATTAGCATACACCAAGGATATAGTCATTGGTCTTCTCAACCACAATCTCAGTCTCCTTCTCCTATTCTCAGACCCTGGGCCATAAGTCCCTTGGTCTTTGCCTCCATGAAGCAAGAAGCAAGTGTCCCTGTCCCCCTGCCCCACAATTCCACAGTCTCAGGCTGAGTCAGAAGGTGCCAGTGGCAGATGATTTTATGCCCCGGGGCTCAGGGTGGAGTCAGATCTATCATTCATGTCTCAGCAGGAAGCTGCTTCTTTGCAGGTTTGGCCTTCCTCTAAGGAGGATCTTGGAAACCTCCTCCTCTCTCTGCCACTTTGCTACATTAACTCAGCCTCTGACCTTGAGAGTGAGTGACTGAATCCCTGTCATGTTTCCACTGACCTTGGGTCCACACAACTCTGCACCCACTGGGCTACAATCTTCCCATATTTTGCATCATTGCATGTGGCTGTATGAGTGTGAAGAGGGACTAATGGGCTAGCAGTATTGGACTTGAGTTCCTCTGGGCTGAGACACTTTCTTAATAGGTATTTACATCTTGCCATAATTGTTATACACGTATGAGTGTCAGTAGCTGCTCCTCTGAGTCTCCATGCCACAGTCTCCAATTCACCTCATCTTGACTGCCTCCATCAATTCTGACTGAGGTCTTGAATGTGCTCTTTTTAGGTCCCCAGGGTCTCACTCTGCTGCTGCTTCAAAGATGGCCCCCTCTTATTACTCTGGGTGTGGAAATAAAAACTGACCAATCAGTCTTTGGTCTTACTGTTACACATGCTCTATTTGGACAGTTTCATCCAATTATTTCATCAGGTTTATGGAGACATGGACAGGGAAGCCATAACATTAAATTTCACTCCACCATAAATGGCAGTGAACTTTGAATATAGAAATTTTTGAATTGGCATTTTTTTACAGGTAGTCCTTGACTTTTAAAATATTTAAGCTATGACTTACCTTAGCTAATGAATGGCTATTGCTTTTGTGTGGGTGTGTTTTTGTCCTATAGTCCGTCATAAGTAGGAAGAGACCAAAACATTTTTGTGGAAATGTATTTCAAATATAATGAAATTGTCCCAAGAACATTTTGAATCTACCCTCTCCACATAGTACATTGCAGAGCATGCTTTGCTGATGTGGTCCTCAAATGCTCCCTACCAGATGTTCAAAGATCAGAATTTTAAAAATCTTGATAATAAAAGGCAGTGATAAAGAAAAATAAGTAAACAGTTAACGAGGAATTTGACTTAGAAATTTAGATGAAATCACTGGAATGGAACCCACTAATAAAGGGAAGAATATCTGTATTTTCAAAAAACTACAGATACAAATAACCAACTATCTACACAATTTTCCATGTACTTTTATTCTTAGTCACTTCAAGGAAGGACTGGCACTTGGCTAGAACTCTGAAAAAGTTCCTGGAATGCATATAAGAAAGGAAAAGCAGAAGACATAGCATCAGCTGCATGCAGTCCTTGGAGGTTAGTTGCTAAAAGAAATCTACTCGGTGTGAGTTCAACTTATATTGAAAGGAGAAATCTCATAACAGCATTGCGATCTGGACAGATCGACCTTGCAAAAGCCTGGACATGAGAATCGGCATGCAGACTAAGGCAACAGCAAAGCAAAACAGTAAGGTGTGCTGCTTTCTATCTGTACATATATTGATATCTCTGTGAAAAACTAATCATTTTTTCTTGTACACAAATTTTAAATTATTATGGATGCCTGAATTAAGACTCCGACTTTTCATTTTATATGATCTATACTTCTATCGAACTGTGAATTTCCTTGTCACCTTTGTATTCTTTGGGGAGTGAAGAATATGCTTAACTTTTTCTGGATCTTCCCACCCCCATCCCACAAAAGCCCAAGCATTAGTAGATTTTGTGTGACATATTCACCACGATATATATTATAGCTCCCTCTAGACAGGGGTTAGGAAAAATGACCAGAAGTTATAAAAGGAATTGTGAGTGAAAACAGCAATATTTCCATTCCCAACTAAGCAAGGATAAAAACAATATGCGCATGCAATGACAATATAAATGGTGTATGTGGGGAAGTGTGGAAGGTAAAAGTGGATTGGCAAAGAAATGACATTATAGGGATGTTGAAGTTAGGCAAATACGCTTGCCTATGGTGGGACAGGTAGTGGTAAGTTGTAAGGAATGACAATCTGTTTTATTTTTTTCCATTGCTGTTAAAAAGATGAGCCTTGAAAGTACCACAGAAAGAAGGAACAAAGCCCACATGGCACCTCAGTCTTGATTCCTTCTTCTGGCTTCCTGGCAAACATCACTACTCTGTTTGACACTCTCTTATCGAGCTCAGATGTGGCCTTAGATCATTCTCAACAAACACTCCAGGAAGTCTCCACCCAGTGACAGAATTGGCCTGTGAAATAGATTCTCTTTGCCATCTTGGGAGTGCTAAAATGAAACCCAGCTGCAACTGCCTGTTCTAGCAATCCTGGTTTGATAGAATGAGGTGATTAAACTACCATGAGTGCTTATTTGTAATTAAAAGCGCGCTAGACTAGGAATTAGAACACCTGGATTCTAGCCCCAGCACTATCTGTGAATTTTCCATGTAATTGATCTTAAGTAAGTCACTCACTCAAACACACTTGGCCTTACTATAATTATTGGCAAATTGCACCCACCAAGGGAAAAAATTATTGGCAAATTAAAGGAGATGTACTAGGTGATTACTAGATCTGAGTCTAAAGTCCATGTATATTTTAAATTTATTTTTATTTAGAATTATCATTAATTAAACTCCACATATAAATATAAGTAAGTGAGAGTTGTATTAATTTCCTTTCCAGGGTGCACTTTTCCCCCAAATTAGAAAACTAACCCTTATTGCTCTTAATGATCACTCAGAATAGTACTTTTCGACATATGTTTAAAGACCCCTTGTGGCATAATGATTAAGCACTCATGTTAGCCTAAATAAAGGTCAATGGTTCAAACTCAGAAAACACTCTGTGGGAAACAAACTCTAGTGATCTGTTCACATAAAGATTATAGCCCATGAAACTGATGGAATAGATCTATATGTTTTTTAAAATATTTTAATTAGGGGCTGAGCCCCAGTGGCGTAGTGCTTGAGTGCAGGACTGCGGCCTATGGGCTTGGCGGTTCAAATCCAGCAGTGGCTCTCCAAGAGCAAGGCTGGGTAGCTCCCATGACCACCAGAAGGCAGTGATGCCACCCCCAAACATCTTTAATTAATATTTGCTGTTACAAAAGTGTGTTAAATAGTAATGTTAAAAGGTCATAGCAATGTACACTAAACACAAATATAAAAATGTAATGCTCCTGTTTTCTTTGGTTCTGTCCTCTGTCTAGGACGATATACGCGATGAAATAGTATTTCTTTCTGTCTAACTCTTCTGTAATGACTTTTGTCCTCTTCAATTTACAGCACAGCAAAATGGAAATATTGGCATCTATGAGGGATTTATGTTGCTCTTTGAGTTTTAAAAACAAGAAGTTTGGAAATGCAAGGCTGGTGATTTCAGAAGAATGAGGTAAAGATTCCCAATGAAAATCTCATGGGACAGCCCTTCCTACTTTTGACAAATGAGCAAGTGAATTATTGTCATGGGGAAAAAAATGGAGCAATGTTCTTGCCTTTGTCCTCCAATGCAGCTTTCACTATTTTTTTAAGCTTTATTATAATCCACGGCGATCATCCTACGTCTACTGAGGAAATCGATCAAGATTACTTCTCTGAAATCTCCATAGCCTTCTGAGCTGACCTCTCTGCCTTGCATTTAAATAGCCCACTGGCCGATGAATATAAGATTTGTCCACAATTATATCTCCTCCAAAATATTAAGCAAATATTAGAAACTATTTGCCAGCATTTGGTGGGAGGTCAGAAGCTTAATTATTCTCCCTGAAGGTCCCAGCCTGTCACACCAATGACTGCAGGGCCCATCCCCTGCTGTATCATAATTGATTGCCTTTCCATGAAGCCTGGTAACCACCAGTCAGGGTAGGCGGGCTACACACTCTACCGTACATGATTTCCATTAACAGCCAGAGAACATGTCAAACCTCTTCAGTCACATCCATGAGTCTGGGGTTATCACATGGGGAATCTAATATTTCCCTTTCCTATTATATGTATGCCCCTCATCCCTCATTGTTGTGTTATCTATAGCACAACCCTTTCCTGTGACGTATGTCCTTATCTGTAATTCGGGGGTTTGAGTATTCCCCAAAACTTGGTCAGAATAAAGGCTCTCTCTTGCCCTCTCTCTTGGCCGCCTTTCCTCCCCCAACTCCTTTCCCTCTCCTCCCTGTTCCCTCTCCCCCCTGTTCCCTCTCCCCATGGCCTCTTCTGCCCCCTCATTCTCTCTTCCCTCAAGTGGACCACAAAGTGGGGCAGAGGTGAACATGCTACTTTGAAGTATGTCTGACTCCATTATTTCTGTCTCACATATTTTTCTACGACTTTACTAATTAATAATAGTTGCTATACAATTGTGCCTATTGAACTATGATGATGTGTTAGAGGCTGGTTATTCTGACCGTCCACCACATCTTCTCAGACACTGTTGTTTTTCTTGCAGTTTTATTTTTAAGGCACCCTATCAAACTGACAAGTATATAACTGAAATAACTTAGCTGCAGTCTTCCACTGATCACCAAGAAACATTTAACTCAAAAATGCAAGTTTGAACTACCGTATACTTATCAATACATTTTGTTTTGCACTCATATTTATTAACTGTAAGTAAACATTTTAAAACATATACTGAAAATGATAAAAATCTCATTTTGAAAAATAATTATCTGTTATCTTAATATTGTTTTATGCATCTCTTACATATATATCTGCCCATGATTAACATATTTTATTTAAATTGGCTTTATACTATAGGTATTTGAAAATATTGGTATGAGATGGATGAATATACAGTAACCTATCTATGCAAAAAATTAGGGTATATAATAAAAATGCTCATTTTAAGGGTAAGTATGGGTCAAAATAGAGAGTTAAAAGTTCATCAAATATATTGATCTCCTCTCCATACAGAGAATCTCTGTCCTCAAGATATTACAAGGCTGGAAGATACAAGCATGTAAATAGAAACTAAAATACTGTGTGAAATATATCATCATGGAAAGAGATGCTAGGGGCCAAAGAGCCTTATGGAACCACAAAGATTCAGGTTCTGTTGGCTAAACAGTCTCATTTTTAGAATAGCAAAGACTCTGGGTTTAAATTAGAGTAGGGATGCCATTGAATATAATTGGCGGAAGAAATAAAATGTTGCTGGAAAAATATACTGGTTAAACAACAGTAGAAGAGAACCAGAACAAAATCATAAATATAGAGAAAAAAGAAAATCAGTGTTTGATCTGCAAGAGGAGGGAAATAACCACATTGACCCAGAAGAATGTATGTCAAAACAGTATTTCTGAGTAGAAATATTGAACACTAGATACTGATGAAGAAAGAGATCTTGCGTGTTTGCTTTCAAATTATTATGGTGAAAATGGGATGATTTAAATGAAAAAATAATGCAACTATAAGCTTCCTGTGGAGTCCTGGTGAAACTCTGAGGGAAGCATTTGGCTGCTAACGTAATGTGCAGCAGCTTGGTGCAACTAGCCTGCTCAGTGTCAGAGTTTGCAACCTCAGTAACAATGAATGACCAACTTACCCCAGAATTAAAAATAAAGTCTAAAAAAAACCGACGGGGAACAAGATTTCTGGTAAAGGTATGTAGATTCTGGAAGGCTTAGACACTGCTGGCAGGACTCTAAAATGGTGCCACTACTGTGGAAAGGGATACACGGCTTCCATTAAAAGTTGGAAATAGAAAAACCTTATGACCCAGCATTCCCTCTCAAACGTTGTGCTTTTCAGGTTGATTCCACTTGACGGTGACTCTAGGGCATCCTTGTGGCATAGTGACAAAGTCGGCAGTTCATAGCTACCAGCCATTCCGTAGGATAAACCTGGAGATTTCTAGTCCCATAAAGACATACAGTGCCCAAACTCACAGAAGAAGTTCTGCCCTGCCCTACTAGATAGTTGTGAGCAATCTTTTTACTTGGTATATGTCCTAGAGGACAAAAGAGCGCAGACGTGAGAACACATATGTACACACATGTTCATCACAGTCCTATTCACAATGGCAGAAGAAGGAAACAAATGATTAGCAATAAAGGAATGGATAAATATGAGCACATTCACACAATAAAATGCTAGCAATTCCATTGGTTTGTTAAAGAACTAAGATGAATCTATAAAACAGCTTATATCATGGAAGAATATGGTGGAAAGAACATGCGTGAAATTAGTCAGTCACTAAAGGACCTTAAAGAACAGGTATGACTCACAGCCTAAAGATCTGTTAGAATAAATGATGGATGGGCTCCTTCGGGCCAATGGTTAGATTGGCGATACTGGAAGGGTGGAGAGAAGGGGGGGAAGAGAGACGGAACCAACAGCAAGGATATATACACAAGCTCCTATTTGAAGGACGGACATCAAAGGAGTGGGTTCGAGGAGAGGTCGGGTAGTGTACGATATGACAAAACAATAACAATATATAAAGTATTGAGGGTTGATGGGGAAGAGAGACCAGGGGAAGAGGGGAAGGAATGGAAAAGCCGATACTAGGGGCTTAAGGGAAAAGGTGGACAACTGGAGAACAATAATAGAAGTGGACATGTGAGGGTGCTTGATGAGTATGCTTATTTATATATTGTGAAAAACGATGTATGAGCCCCCAATAAAATGATTGAAAAAAAAAAAAAGAATAAATGATCATTCAAGATCAAAAGGGCAGCATTTGCCCATGGACAACTTTCCCAGAGTTAAGAAAGAAGTAGGGTTGAAAAGAGGCAATAAAAAGGATGTAACATCAGTGATGACACATTAGAGGGATTGAAAGTGATGAGTTTAAATAAAATGTGTATGAATTGTTGAATGTAAAAGTGATATGATCCAAAACCATCACTTAATAAACAATAGATATCAGCAAACTCCAAAATAAACATTTTAAAAGTTTTTCATAGAAACTCCATCATGCAGTTCTGTTCTGTCCTACAGGACCCTTCCACCACTTCTCACTCAGTTTGTCATACTCCGTTGAACAGTTTGTGTGTTGCTGTGATGCTTGGAGCTATGTCACTGGTATTTCAAATGCCAGCAGAGTCACCCACAGCAAATTGGTTTCAGTGGAGGCTTCAGACTAAGAACAGTCAATGAAGAAGGACACAGCTCCCCACTTTGGAGGAAGAAGCTGCTGGAAAGCATTTGAAAACTTCGAAACATTTTCAAACACTGAAAGCTTAAATAAAGGAAGCAGAGTATTGTCAGAGATACTGATGGCAGATAGGTCCCAAAAGTCCAAGGGCACTTGAACTGTGACTGAGGAAGACTGGATTTCTTGGAGGGCAATAAACCATGGTGAGTGAGTCAGGTAAATTTGTGGCAGTGGAATCACCAATGTTCTCATTTGCTGATGGGACACAGCTCAAGTTGAGGAGAAAAAGAGGCAAAAATCTTTTAATTAGAACAAAATGTATGAAATATAAACCTAGGAAAATTGGAAGTCATAAAAAATGAAATGGAATACATAAGATCAATATCATAGGCAGTAGTGAGCTGAATGGATTGGTTCAGGCCATTTTGATTCAGACAATCACGTGATTTGCTATGGTGAGAATGACGATCAAGTGGAATGGTGTTGCATTCATAGGATATTCATAGGAAAGAAGACATTTCAATATCTCTTTTGAAGTACAATGTGGTCTGCAATATGATTATAGCTATATTCCTCAAAGGAAATCCAATCAATACAATGGTTATTCATTTTTATGCACCAACCACACAAGCTGGTGATGAAGAAATTAAAGAATTCTACAAATAGCTTCAGTTTGAAATTTTTCAAACATGCAAGTAACACACATGCATTACGTATTATTGTCCTTTGGGATTCAACTGTGTGAAACAGAGGACGGTTGTTGGTAAATATCATCCTGGTTGTAGAACTGAAGCCGGGGATCCCAGGATAGCATGTTGCAAGACCATTGACTTGTTCATAGCAAATGTCCTTTTTCAACAGCACACATGGTAACGATGGACTTCTCAAGGTGGAATACACAGAAATCAAGTTGGCTACATTGGTGAAAAGAGAGAAGATTTAGATGGCAGATATCTGTAGCTTAAATCAGGGCAGGGGATGGCTTTTGAACAGATCATCAATTATTCATATGTAAATTCAGGTGAAAGCTAAAGAAAATTAAAATAAGTCTAGAAGACAAATTATGACTTTGCATATCCCACCTGAATTGCAAGGGCATATCTTTCTTTTTCTTTGAGCTTCTGATGATTTTGAACTGCTGACCAGGTGGATCACAGCCCAATTCATAACCACTATACCACCAGGGCCCCTCTCAAGGGCATAACAAGAACAGATTTGCTGCATTGAACACTGACAGAAGACCCTATGACCTGTGAGAGAACATTAAGTACATCATTCATGAGGAAAGCAGATGGTTGCCATAAATACAGGAAGGAAAGATAAGATCAGTGTGGATATCATACGAAACTCTGAAACATAATTTTAGTAGAACAATTAAGTCCCATGGAAAAAATAGTGAAATCAAAGAGCTGAACAGAAAGTTCCAAATAGCAGCTCCAGAAAACAAAGTAAAATATTATAATGAACTGGAAGAGTTGGAATTATAAATCCAAAAAGGAAGACCATGTTCAATATAAATTAAACTGAAAAAATCAAGAAAAATCCAAGTCTTGAGTTGCAATATTGAAATGTTCGACGAGCAAAATAATGAATTATGCAGGAGATATCTAAAGAAGATGAAACAGTATACAGAAACTGTACCAAAAAGAGCTAGTCAACATTTCATGAGATGGCATAAGAACAATGAAGCAATGTCTCTAAAGGAAGAAATTCAAGCTACAGTGAAAACTTTATTCAAAAACAAGCTTGAAGGAATTGCTGGAATACTAAATGAAATTTTCAGCAACCTGATGAAGCAGTGGAAGAACTTGCTAATGTATGCCAGGAAATTAGGAAGGCACTTGCTTAGCCAACTGACTGGGAAAGATCTATATCTGTACCCATTCCAAAGAAAGATGGCCCAACAGAATGCTCAACTTATAGAATATTATCGTTGACACTACATGCAACATAAATTTTGCTGAAGGCCATCCAACAACGGTTGCAATAACTCATTGACAGGAGCTGCCATGTGTCTGACTGGATTCAGAAGAGGATGTGGAACAAGGAATATCATTGCTCATGTCAGAAGGATCTTGGCTGAAACCATAGATTATGAAAGAAATATGTTTATTTGTGTTTTATGGGCTATGCCAAGGCATTTGACTGCATAGATCATAAAAAACTATGAATAACAAGAATGGTAATTCCAAGGCATTTCTGGTTTCTGAATTGTAATTATTTGCAGAGGAAACAGCGTCATATTCCCATTCTAGAGGGCCTTTGAACTGTGATTCTGCTGTTGGCATATCAATGCCTAAGCTACTACACTAACATGACTGACATGCTAAGTTAGATCAGTATTTATTATTAATTCTCATCGAATAGATCAATGTTTGCTAAACTCTTTGATTTCACCCTCTAATTATGATTTGTGTTAACCTAGCTGGGTCAGGATTTCAAATTGTTTGGCCCAATATTAAGGTGAGCAGATGTCCCGCTTTTTAACAATTTGTCCCATGTCCCATGGCATTTTAAAATTAAATATATATATGTATATATATATATATATATATATATGACATCACTGCTCTCCGGTGGTGGGAGTAGGAGGCCCAGTCCCACTGCTGGAATTGAACCTCCATCCCAGTGGGCCACAGTCCCACGCACAACCACTATGCCACCGGGGCTCAGCCCAAATAAATATATTTCAATATTATTTTTGTGTTCTTTGAATTTTTTTTGCTCCATATAGATAAAATTTTTAGTCAAGAACACCCCTCTCCCCCCAGTCAATGATGTGCTGCTTAAAATCGGGTCACTTTAGCAGTGATTCCCTCTGATGTATTCTACTACATGTAGTCAATCCCCTAGTGTGATATGCTGTGGGTAGCCAAATGGTTATAATAAGATTGAGGTGGAATGCCAACCCCCTTACTCAGGCCATAGCCCTTACACAATTAAAATAAAATATCCTTAGATGTGTGATTTACTCCCTTGTGTGCTTTTTCCTGAATCTGGAGCCTCAATCTGGCTCATCAACATTTGTCTTTGAATCCACAGGCTGCCATATTGTCTGTCGTCCCTGCCAGCCATCATCAGCCTGCCATCTGACCAGTAGCACTTCCATTCATTTAGTTATCTGGTTACAAGCCCAACACTTTGACCTTAGCTACATCTCCCCCATGGTCATCAGCCTGTAGGCTTTCTGCCATTATTGGGTCCATCAACCCTCACAAATGGTGAGAGTCAACTATATGAGCCTCCAGGTTAATAGCCCATGGACTTGGATACTGCTCAGACTTGGTCTTAGAGTGTGAAACATTTGCCTGATCTAAATCTCCCTTTCTCTATGTATGTGTGTGTATGTGTGTGTGTGTGTGTGTGTGTGTCCTAAAGAAGTCTAATCTCATATATTGGGTTCCATTGACCTAGTGCATCCCTATGCACAATAGAACTCTGTGCCATTCTCACAATTGTATATACATGTGCTTTGATGTGTGTGTGTCAATGGACTTGCTTCTTTAGATAATCCAGTTTAAAGGAGGTGAAAATATAAATTACATCTAAGCACTGCTTACAATATTTTCTTCATGCAGCTATTTTTGGAAACCAAAGATACAAATTCTTAGTCAATAGATTAAAAAAATTGTTCCAGGATATATAACAGAAGTGCTAGGATAATTCTTTTCCATTGCAAAATTTGCACTCCCCCAATAACACTATTATTTCTTACAAATTATGGTTATCAAAGAAGGATGACAACTTGGAACTCATGGACCTTACTTAAGGTGTATATATATACACATACATATGCATATAATTTTCTGTCTATGATAAAAGCAAATGAGGTGAAGATAGCTGTTGTCAAATTGTTCCCATTGTTTAACTGAATGTTTGCAAAATTGGAATATGAAGCTATAAAATATTGAAGAGAAAAAATACATAAATACTTATTAGTTTTTCTTGATTTGAGATAATCAAAAGCCAGGGAAAGTAAAACAGCATGGGCATGTGCAGCACAAGTGCCTATGAGCATTTACAAATGCAAACTGTGAGAATTTGATTAATAGCACTTAACTATGTTAGAACTTACTCAACTCTATTAAAATGGACATTATCTATGCCTTGTTCAGTACAGTTGGTTATTGTACCATTTTTAAGTGACTTAATAAATATCCAACAATATCACAGATGCTTTAGCCCTTTTACTGTTCCAATTAGTTTAAGGTCACTTGTGCTAAATGACTTTGTTGACTTTTTGGAATAAAGTCTTGGTAAGGGTTTTTGTTATTGCACCTAGTCACATCACTTTCACTAGAACAACAGAATGAAATGCTGCCTAGTCTTATCATTATTATGTTTCAGCTCATTGTTGCAACCTCTGTGTCAATCTCACACAGGGTCTTTTTTCTTAATCCTCTAGTTTACTGAGCATGATGTTCTTTCATGTCAAAAGCACATGAGACAAAGTCTCACAATCCTCACATTTAAGGAGCCTTCTGGCTGCAAAATCTTCCAAGGTAGATTTCTTCTGACAATCCATTGTACTTGCAATATTCTCAGCCAACATTTAAATGCATCAATTCTACTTGAGGTATTCTTAACTTCTAGTTCAACTTTCACATATATATTAGATCATAAAGAAATATATTGCTTGGGTTGGGCATAGAATAGTCTTTAAAGTGACATCCTTGCTCTGGAACACTTTAGAGCAGTCTTGTGCAGTAGACTTCCACAGTGCAACATCATTTGATGTATTGACTGCTGCTTCCTTGAGCATTGTTTGTGGATCCAATAAAAATGAAAACTTTTTGAATAACAGAACAGTATCTGATATCATGTGAGATGTTAAGATCTTGCCATAATGTGTAATGTGTGCATTATTGATGGCAGTAAGATACATTTCACGTATACATTTTTGTTATATTATTATAGCTAATTATACTTAAGCAATAAGGAAAGTTTTAAAAAAATGAGAAAAAGTATCCAGGTCATAACTGGAGAGTCATGCAAACAAGATTTCAATAAAAGCTCTGAGGCCATGATTTCATATACACCTATATAGTAAATAGTTTAATATTCATTTATTTAAAACTAACAAATGTAGATGATCAGATTTAAATGGAAAGTTATTTTAATCATCCTGTAGCTAAGAGATTGAGCAAATGTTCAAGAGTATGGAGGGCTTCAAAAAGTTCAAGGAAAATAAGTTGAAAAATAAATGGAATTTGTTTACAAACTTCTTGTAGCTTCTCCTATTTTAATCATATATAGAAATCTATGAGATTATGATTTCCTTATAATATTTTCCAACCCAACCCCTCTCTATTATACTCTGCTAAAAGCACATTATATTGATTACTTTTGGCACCACAGATGAGATTTTTCTACTCCCATACAAAGTTGCAGTCTAAGAAACTCACAAGGGAAGTACTACTCCCTATGAGTCAAAATTCACTCTATGGAAGTGTGTTTGGTTGTGTGCGTGTGTGTGTGTGTGTGTGTGTGTGTGTGTGTCCTTAGTAGTTGAAATAGTTCTTGGCAAACAGTAGGCAATCAGTTCATCCTTTTGTATTAGATAAGACACTTAACTCTGTGCAGTTTCAAAGTAGTACTTTTATTGTTTGTGGCCATCAAGTTGATTCAGAGTCATGCTTAACCAAAGCTGTGACCTTTCAGAAACAATCATCAGGGCTGAATCTGAGGTTGTCTGAGTGAGTTCCAAATGCCAAACTCTAGCCAGAAGCAGAGTGATTATTTATCCATACCATCCTTTTGGTCCATTGTAATGAATGTTTGTAATTGAAAGATTATATCTATGCTTGGTACAATATTAAATTAAAATATCATTTAGATCCCCAAAAATATTGAGTTCCAAATTGCAAGTGGACAATATAACCCATAAGCATCACTGAATAGACAAATGTTTCTTAGATTATATATTCTATGCAGCTTATAAATTATGTCAATTATATGTATAATTCATAAGCTGTGTCCACATCACATACTGTGCAAAATGTAGGAGAGGTCAATTGTACAATATATTTTGTGTTGTCATCATAACATGATATTACATATCTCACTATAGTTAATTTTTTTTAATTTTTACCCACTTATCTATGCTGATGTGATATTTTTAATGTGTAACTATCAGTGTGTTTTTCTTGTATATCATTTTTGTAATGAAGTTATTTCAGAATTTTTCGTATGTAAATAGTTAGCTTATATGTTAAGAAATGGTTAGGAAAAAATGTCATAAATCTGCTTCATGTAAGAGCATAGTTTCTTCATTATTGAACTGCTTTCTTGTTAGGGTGAGATCGTCAAGGCCTTAGTGAGTGTGATGTGTCAAAGATTATTAAAAAATACCTATCTCTGTAGAGGACTGCGAAAAGAACCAATAAAGAGCATGAGTATGACTTGATGGCTTAATGTTTTGATCTGAAAATGTTCTTTGGTTATTAAAATCAGTTATTTTACTCACTCAGGGTACTAATCAATTAAAAGAGCAAGTGATATTGCCCCATCTTGGTGTAGATGAGGCATGCATTAGGCTACATGTTGGTATAATGAGCTATGCATTGGTTCATACACACCTGCTGATCCGTGGACTAAAGGTAAATGTGTCTGCTCCAGTAAAGACTTACAGACTCAAAAACCCATAAGGAAAGTTCCACCTTATCCATTAGAGTAGGTATAAGTCAAAATTAATTTGATGGCCATGAATTTCAAAGAAATTCCACTTATTTGAAGTTGTGGCATTTGTGGACTCACATTTTGGTCACTACAACATTTTTAGATTTTGTTTTGGAAACTGGAAGTTAGGAATATCTAGTTGACTAATATCTAGTTGTTAATATTTTGAGTGTTGTGCTTAAAATGATTTAATTTGAAATCATTATCAGAAAAAAGTTTATTTCCTTCAGTAGCTTGCTATTATTCCATGCTGTTGAGTCTTCACAATTGTTGCGATGCTTGAGCGCGTTGTTGCCACCACTGTGTCAATCCAGCTCCGTGAGGGTCTTCTTCTGTTACTGACTCTTTGACAAAATATGATGCCCTTCTTCAGGGTTTTGTCTCTCCTCATAATCCTCACACAGTACACAAGTGACGTTTTGTCATCCTTACTTCTCAGGAACTTCTAGGCTGCACTTCTGAAATAGAGCTGTTTATCCTTTTGGCAACCCATTTCATTTTAAATATTCATTGTGAACACTATTTTTTGATTATATCAATCCTTTGTGATCTTCCATCATATATATTACCCAGGCATCTGTGAAATACCAAAACAAAATACCCAGACTTAGGTCAGGTACGTCTTCACCCTTAAAGTTATATCATTACTCTTTAGCATCTTTGAAGAGGTCCGTGAAAGAGATTTACCTAGTGAAATACCGTGTTAGTTCAGGATGACTCGAGAAACAAAACCCGTGACACATGTGTATAAGAAAAAGCTTTCTTTCAAGAATCTTTATATATTAGGAAACTTCCCAGCCCAGCCCAACTCTTTCTATATTGCTGATGCCTTCAACCTTGATTGTGGAGTCAAGCAAAATGAAATCGTTGACAAGTTCCATATTTTCTCTATATACCATAATGCTATCTATCAATCCAATTTTATTTTCCTTTTCTTTATAGTGAATTGTAATCCATGCAAAGGTCTGCAGTCCTCGATCTTTATCAGCAAGTGAATCAAGTGCTGCTTATTTGCTGCAAGCAAGGCTGTGCCGTCTACATATTATAAATTCTTAATGAACTTACTCAAATCCTGATGCCAGGTTCTTCTTTGTATAATACAATTCCTCAGGTTGTTTGTTCAGCATAGAGATTGAAACAGAATGGTGCAGGAAGATAGCCCTGTCACACACCATTCCTGAGTTGAAATTATATAGTTTCCCCTGGTTCAATTTAAAGGATCAGTTCTTTCTCTGTGTTCAGCTTCCTCACGTGCATAAGTAGATGTTCTCAAACTAGAATTATTCCTGATGTTATCTGTGGTTTGTTATGATCCACACAATCAAAAGTTTTTGTATAGTAAATGAAATACAAATAATCTTTTTGATATTCTCTGTTTTTCTGCAAAGACCTAGCTAACACCAGCAATGATAATCCCTCATGCCATATCCTCTACTGAATCCAGATTGAATTTCTGACCATTGCTCTACTGCTGCAACTACATTTTGAATTAGCTTCAGCAAAATTTTCCTTGCATGTGATGTTAATTGCTTTTTTTAAATAATTTCGACAGTCTGTTGGATCATCTTTTTTTTTTAATAGCCAAAAATAAGACTATTTTCCAGCTGATTGATCAAGAAACTACGTCTTGACACAAACTAGTGAGTACTTCCAATTCTGTGTAAGTTTTATGAAATATTTGATTAAGTATTCCATCAATTTCTGGTGGTAGCTTATAGTAAATAAGTTTCAAAACCACCAGTTAATATTGAATGGTGTGTGTAGTTCATCAATATACTATTATAATACCCTGATCTGTTTTTCATTTTTGAGTTAAGAAAACAAAGGATACATTTAAATTGCTCTTTAAAATTCTTTGTATGCTTGAATTTCAAGTTACCATTGGGGTTTCGTGGTTGGTTATAATGCACAAGGTCGGTAGTCCAAAATCGCCAGCAGCTCCAGGCAGACAGACCGAGCTTTCTGGTCTTGCAAACGGTTGCCCTCACGGAAACCCGCCGGGGGTTGCTCTTACTCAGCGTTGTCTCTGCAGCAGCGAGAAGTCACTGGGTCGATAAAACACACTATTGCTCCGATCACCAAAGAGAGTCTGATTCTTCATCTAGAGACAGGGAAAGAGTAAAAGAGAAAACATCTTGCATTGCATCATAGAAAAATTCAGGTTTATTTTGTACAGGTTTCTTGTAATGAAAAATCACTTCTTGACAGATTATTAAATTGCTAAATTGCTAGAAAAGGAGAACATTTGTACATGAAATTTCAGTAATCATGGAAATCTTGAAGCACTGTGTATTATTACATCACGCAATAAAAACTCCTATACTTTCATGATATCATTGCAGACATGTATTTCCTGGGATGAAGATAACTAAGGAAATGAATAAGATTAAGAATGGGGGGTTTATAAGAGGCAATAAAATATATTAAAACTAGATGCAAAGGCCATTATCTCATCCTAGGAGATGCAGTATCTTTTTTTGACTGCCAAATATTCAGTGTCCCAAACCTGGAGTTCATGAATAATACCATTAAACAGTGATTTTTAAAAAAAGGAACAATTGGGGTTCTGTTCAAGATGATGCAAGAGTAAACCGCCCATATGGAGAGCTGCGGTGAGTTTGATGTCTGGAAAGACTAGTGGAAGTGTTCTGGTGAGTGGAAAAGTCCTTAAGAAGAGTCATATCTGTCCAGAAGGGGTTCCTGCTCCACAGCTGCTCTATTTCAACCCCTGGAGATACTGGGCCGTATATTGGGGATTTCCTGCCAGTTGGGCAACCCTTGTGCAACTCTTCAGCATCTAATGTCTCCCTGCATCCACGCTTGGCCAGGTTGCTGCCCCAGGAACAGCACTGTTATTGTTTAGAGTTACCTAAGGCTGGATCTGACCACCCATAGCAGCTGTCCACTTGAGACTCCCGCCTGGGGGAGCAACCCCCAACTCCCATGGTTCCCCTTTCTCCTCCATGCAACAGGTTAACAATGATTCTGTGTGCAAACTCTTGTCCCTTCCAGCAGCTACCCAGAGCCTCAGGGCCAAACCCGCAGCAGGTTTGATAACCTGCAATTAGGTGCACCCAGGACCAGTGCCTGGGTTACCTCCTACCTCTATGCAGTAAGACTTTCCTGGTTAGCAGGACCCAGCCTCCACTGCTTCCAGGGTGTCTCAGCTTATCATAGACCCAGCATCCATGGGAGTAGCAAATGCACTTCCCTCCCACCATTTCCCATTTTGTGGGTCCTGACAGCCCTTGCATTTCCCAGCCCAGTCAACTGTGTCCCACCTTTCCTCCAGTCTAAGTAGCCTTTTGTGCAAACTCACCCAGAGCTAGGTGAAAGCAGAGACGCACACCAGGGTTTTACAAGTCCATTGCCTGCAGGTGGCACACCAGAAGCTGAAGGGAAGGGGAGTCACTGACCAGCCCAGTGGTGTGTCACCTCTGCCTTAGAAGCAGGAGTCTGAGTTGCAGACCAGGGCATTACAGGCCCAACACACAAACTCATTCAGAGGGGTGTGGAAGCAGAGATGCTGACTGGGGCCTTGCAAGCCTGGCTTGAATTGCCTCACCCAGAGTCATGGACTAGGTCTTTTTTTGCAGGTCCACCATGTGCCACCTCACTGGCACTCATGGGAAGTAGCAGACCAGGTCCTTGCAAGCCTCATCAGGAAAAGCCAGACTCCTGGGACCTCAAATAGGCGCTACCTATTTTATTACTCAGTCTGCTCCCATCCCACACAGGGAGTGGATCAGTGGAGAGTGTATCCTACTCCTAGAGGTCATTCTTTTCGCTTCAAACCTAACCTAGATTCAGAATACAGGGGACCAATGACCCAGTTTTCAGAGCTCCTCCAGCCCACGTGAGTCACATTACCTTAGACCGAACAGCACCACCACCTGCCCACTGGCCCTCTTTTGTCCTACATTGTACCAGAGCTATCTAGCAGTCAAATTGAGTTCCCCACAGCTCTCCCCACTGGTGCTCTCCACCTTTCATTGCTGAGTCACTGCAGCACTGGTCTACACAGACCAACCCCCAGAGAAGGCCAGAGCTATGGAAAACACCATTGCCAGTCACACAGTGAAAGTATTCAGGGTCTCTTGGTATCCCAGAAATATGGTGCCCAGCTCCTTAAAATTATCATGTAAGCAACAGCATACCATATCACTCCCAATAAGTACACAAGAAAGACTTACCACAGTAGCGGAGCTAATGATACTCATAGAAAAAATATGACATGATCTGCCACAAAAAGAAATTTTCAGAAAGCTGCTTGGAGTAGTACAGGAGATAAGGGAAGGTACACAGACTAAAGATGCAATGATAGAGGGGATTCTGTCCACAATATTGGAAATGAAATCCATGAACCAAGTGAAATGCAGGAGCTAATGGACAAAGTAGAAGGAGTTGCACAAAAGATCACTGATCTCATGAACAGACAAGAGGGTGAGAACAGAATCAGTGATCTTGAAGACAATCAGGCAGACTGCAGGACACAAGAAAGACCATCACACAAGATAATAAAGGAGACAGAAGAAAACCTGAGAACAATGACTTATGATATGAAGAGGAATAGGATGTGAATTTATTGGTCTACCAGAACAAGACACAGTGAAGAAGTCAATAGCTAAATTAATGAAAGAATCTCTAGAAGAAAACTTCCCAACCCTAATGAATGAAAATCAGTCACTCATACAGGAAACAGAAAGAACACCAAGTACACTCAACCCTAGGAAGAGTTCACCAAGGTATATAACAGTCAAACTATCCAACTTTCAGGAAAAAGAGAAAACCCTAAGAGAAGCTAGAGGAAGGAAGATGGTCACATACAATGGTTTTCAAATTAGAATATGTTCAGATTTACCAACAGAAACCATGAAGAGGAGGAGCGGGTAGATTAATATCTCCCCAAAACAATACCTTCCCTAGAATTCTTTACCCTGCCAAATTATCTATTAAGATAGAAGGAGAGGTAAGGGTTTTCCAGGGCAAGGACAAACTTAAAGAATATGCTGCAAGACACCCACCTTAGGAAACTCTTCGCCAAATCACTATGGCCGGAAGACCAGCATCCACCAAGCACAAACTGGAGAACACCATATAGCCCAACTCCAAGCTGATGCCAACAAGACAATACTAATTGCCAAGATAACAGGACCACAGAGACAGAAAATAGCAATAAAGAAGCATTCCAAAAAGACACACAGTGATAAGAAAGGTGATAGGAAAACACCCAAAATCAAAAGGCATGAAATGTCAGCAATGAATCCATAGACTGTGATAACTCTAAATGACTATGGCCTTAACTCCTACATTAAAATAAAAAGGCTTGCATACTGATTGGAAAATTAAACCTATCAATCTGTTGCTTGCAGGAAACACATCTTAAGCTCAAATATAAGAATAGACTAACAATAAAAGACTGGCAGAAGATGCATCAGGCAAACAGTGACTTAAAAAGACAGAAGTCACAATTGTAATCTCAGACAAAATTTATATCAGGAATCAAACCATAAAAAGAGACAAGGAGGGGCACTTTATAATGTTCAAAGGGTCCCTTGACCAGGAACCTGTGAACATAACAAATGTGTATGCACCAAACGAGAGATTCATGAAATGTATCATACAAACTATTCAGAACATAAAGAAAGATATCACAGATTTGACAATTATAGTATCACACATTAATACACAACTTTCAGAGAAAGATAATTGGAGGAAAAGCTCAGCAAGCAGACTATAGAGTTAAACACTACAATTAGATAACTAGACCTGATAGGCATATGTAGAGCTTTCCATCCAAATGAAAAATACATGTATACATACTTCTTAAGCATGCATGGAAAATTTTTGAAAATAGACCACATGCTGGGGGACAAGTCAAACCTGAGTAAATTCTAACACATAGAATTACACGGACATCCTTGTCAGATCACCGTGCCATAAAGCTGGAGATCAATAAAAGGACAACCAGGAAAACAAAGGCAAACAATTGGAGGATGAATAATGATCCTTTGTGACATAACACACATTAGAGAGGTGATCAAAAAATTTCTAGAAGTTAATGGGAAGGAAAATACTTTATATCAAAAGCTATATGATACAGTGAAAGCAGTCATCAGAAAGTATCTTGATAGCAGTAGGAGCATATATGAAAAAGAAAAAGAGACTTATGATGGTTATGCTCTCACTAAAACTCCAGCAATGAAATCGGAATCAACAGAACAATCCCTCCCACAGCAAAAGAAGAAATAATAAAAATCAGGGCAAAGTTGAACCACTGGGAAGACAAAAGAACAATGCAGAAGATTAATGCAGCAAAAAGCTGGCTATTTGAAAGGATTAACAAAATCGACAGACCACTGGAAAACCTAACCAAAGAAAGGAAAGGACAAAAAAACAATAGGAGGAGAAATGGAATAGGGGCAATCACAGCAGAGCCTAGTGAGATTAAAAGGGTAATTACAAAGTACTATGAAAATCTAATGATTTCGGGCTGAGCCCTGGTGGCATAGTGGTTGTGTGCGGGAGTGTGGCCCACTGAGATGGAGGTTCAATTCCAGCAGTGGGGCTGGGCCTCCTACTCCCACCACCAGAGAGCAGTGTTCCACACCCCCAAAAAAAGAAAATCTAATGATTTTAACAATGTGGACGACATGGAAAAATACTTGAAAAAACAACCCCTCCCTAGACTATCCCAAATATTGGTCAAGAACCTAAAAAAAATCATTTCAAAATCCTAAACAAAGCCATTTCAATAGAAGAAATAGATATGGTTATCAAGTAGGTAACAACAACAAAAGTTCTAGGACCAGATGGATTCACTGGAGGATTTTTCAAAACATTCACGGAAGAACTGATACCACAAAGTATTTCAGAGTAGAAAAGAATGGCAAACCTCCAAACTCATTTTATGAAGCCAGTATTACTTTTATACCTAAACAGGGCAAGGTTCCCAGAGGAACAGAGGGCTCTGCACCAATATCTCTAATGAAGATAGATGCAAAAATTTTCAAAAATAGAGTACAAAAGTATATAAGATGCAACATACATCAGAATCAGGTAGAATTCATCCCAGTGGCACTGGGATAGTTTAACATTTGAAAATCCATCAATATTATATGCCACATTGTAAAGAAAAACATAAGAACCACATGATAATATCTATAGGTGCAGAAAAAACACCTAACAACTTCCAGTATAGAATTTTAATTAAGAAACTCAGGAGAGACTCCAATAAAATTATTAAAAAAAGAAAAAGAAACTCAGAAGAGGGGCTGAGCCCCGGTGGCATAGTGGTTGAGTGCAGGTTAGCGGACCACAGGTTTGGCAGTTCAAGTCCAGCAGCAGCACTCCAGGATCAAGACTGGATAGCTCCCATGACCACCAGAGGGCAGTGATACCCGCGCCCCTCTCCCCCCGGAAAAAAAAAGAAACTCAGGAAAATAGGAATGGAAGAGCTGTTCCTCAAGTTAATATGAGCTATCTATGAAAAGCTGAAAGCTAGCATCAAAGTCAATGGAGATAAGATGAAATTAATCCCACTGAAAAACGGGACAAGACAAGGATGTCCCTTGCCCCACTTCTACTAAATATCTTACTGGAGAGAATGAAAGGACATCAAATGCATCTAACTGGGAGAGGAGGAGGCGAAATTATTATTTGCCGATGACATGATGTTTACATTGAAAATCCCCAAAGTTCCACAACTAGAGTACTGAAACTGTACATTGAAAATCCCCAAAGTTCCACACCTAGAGTACTGAAAGTGATCAAGAAATAGGCAAGAGTGGCAGGATATACGATTAACAAGCAGAAGTCGATTGGTTTGCTGTACACATCAGACAAGACCATGAAAGAAGAGACCAAGAAGGCAATACTATTCACAATAGCCAAGAACAAACTGAAAATATAGGAATAGATCTATCAAAAAAAACCCTCAAATGACTTTTACAAGGAAAACTATAAGACTCTACTATAGGAAATCAGAAGTGATCTCTTCAAATGGAGGAATATCCCATGCTCATGGATTGGGAGACTCTATATAGCAAGATGTCTATCTGATTGAAGGCACTTTATAAGTTTAAAGCTATCCTGATTTAAATACAAATTTCAGGGAATTGGAAAAACTGACCATCAATTTCATATGGAGAGGAAAGATGCCCACAATTAGCAGAGAACACCTCAGGAAGAAAGATATATTAAGAGGACTTGTTTTACTTGACTTTCATACCTACTTCAAAGCCATGGTGGTCAGAACAGCATGGTACTGGTATAGTGACAGATACACAGAGCAACAGAAAATAATAGAAAACCCAGTAATAAAACTACGAGTATATAGTATATAGACAACTGGTCTTTTACAAGGGCCCCTAAAGCATCAAATGGGAGGCAACTCCCTGTTTAACAAGTGTTGCTGGAAACAATGGAAATCCACATGTTGAAAAATGAAACAAGATGTCTACCTCATTCCATGCATATGAACAAACTCAAGGTGGATCATGGACCTAGAAGTAAACCCCCAAATCATTAGGGCCATTAGTGAAGGACTTGAACAAATCTAAGAACCTTGGCCCAGGGTATTCAAAGACTAACTGCAATAGGGCTGAGTATACAAACAGGGGAATCTGAAATTGACAAATGGGATTTACTAAGGCTAGAACACCTGTGTGCATCAAAAAACTTTACCAAGTGGATTTCAAGGCAACCCACAGACTGGGGTTATTTTTAGCAATGACCCAACAGACAAAGGACTTATGAAAATCTACAATACCGCCCATTTCCTGCAAAAAGAGGAAAAAAGTCAACCCTTTGAAGATGTGGGAAAAAGAATTGAAAAGAATTTTCACTAGGGAGGAGACCCATTTGACCAATAAAAATATGAGAAAATGCTCCTGATCATTATCCAACAGAGAAATACAAATCAAAACAACCATGAGATAACATCTAATATCTTTTAGACTAGCCCAAATCAGAAAATCAGAGAACAACAAGTGTTGGAAGGGATGTAGTACATTGGTGGGAGTGTTGTAGATATGTACAGCTGCTATGAAAAGTGATCTGTCGATACTTTAAAAAGATGGAAACTGAGCTACAGTATGATCCAGTTATCCCTATACTAGGTATATACCCAGAAGAAGTAAGAAATAAACCACGACCAGTTGCATGTACTCCAATGTTTATTGCAGCACAACTCATAATTCAAAAGAGTTGGAAACAATCTAAATTTGAATTGGTATATGAATGGATCAGTAAACTCTGGTGCATCCTCACAATGGAGTACTATGCATCATTCAAAAGCACATGTGACACATCTTTTCATGGGAAGAGTTGAAGGAAATTTTGCTGAGAGAAGTTATCCAAACACAAAAGGAGATGTACAACATGAGTCCTCTGAGGTTAGTATAATCAGCACCATAGATTTAGAAGAGAAACTACCTATATGGTAATATTTGGGTTGAGATACAGGGAATTGGGAGGAGTTTGGACCAAACCCAAGGAGGTACATGTTAGTCCAACCCAATAATGGGATACGAAGGAAGTGGGGAGGGAGAAAAAAGGGGGGGTTGAAAGTGAAATGATGATGGAGGAGGGGGAGAGTACTGGTCTTGTCTCCATAGAATCAGGAGCAGACATGCAGACCCTACCATTATGCACCAAGCCATGAGAACAGCGTGACCACATGGAAGGATGTATGAAAAGAGAGAGCTATGGGGCTGGTCTCAATTAGAGTCAAACTGACCCCCACCTGGGAAGTGGATGGGGTAGAGAGAAGAACTGACCTACAGGTTGGGGAGAGTGGCCAGCATGCCACACTCACACCGAGGGAGGAAGAGAAAGAGAGGCGACTGGACCCCATGCTGTCACACCAGGCTTGGTAGATGACAACCCTATGGAGAGCTCAAGGGACAGAGAGGGGACTAGACAAGACAGCAGCACATGACAGCAGCAGGCTGCAATAGTGGACTTTTCTGGGGTCACATGGTAGGGAAGCAGGATGGTCGGAAGCCCCCTAAATAGATTGAATCAAGTGAGGAGCATAAATGGATAAATAATACGGTGGAGAAAACAATGGGACTGATGCTTCTGGGGGGACATGGGAATGGCGGAGGTGGAGTAAAGGAGGTGGTGTTAACAAATTCAGGGACAAGAGAACAAAAAGTGATCCAAAATCAGTGGCAAGGAGGGTCTAAGGGGCCTGATAGAGCTTAAGCAGAGGTAATGTAATGGAGAGGAAATACTGAAATCCAAATGAAGTCTGAGATGATAGTGGGGCAAGAGAAAAGTAAAAGGAAATAGAGGAAAGAACTAGGAGTTAAAGGACATTTATAGAGCTCTAGATACACATAAGTACATATGTAAATATTTTTTATTTATGATGACGGAGAAATAGATCTCTGTTCATATATTTATAGGCTTAGTATTAAGGCAACAGATGGACATTTGATCTCCACTTGAGTACTTCCTCAATACAAAAACACTGTTCTATTAAATTGGCATTTTGTGAAGCTCACCTTCCTGATACAATCACTGAAGACAAATGGGTGCATAAGAAAATGTGGTGGAGAAAGTTGATGGTGCCTATCCATCTAAAGATAAAGCATCTGGGTTCTTAATGGCTTGAAGGTAAACAAGCAACCATCAGCATACATACAGCAAAGCCCATATGAAAGAAGCACACCAAGCTGTGTGATTACGAGAGGTCAACATGGAAGTTATCAAGCATCAAGGAATAAAAATCACATCATTGTGAATGATGGGGAAGGCAGAGTGTGGACTCAAAACCCATTTGTGGGCAGTTGGGCATCCTCTTTCAGAAGGGTCGCAGGAAGGAGATTAGTCAGTCAGGGCACATTGAAGCAACGATGATATATACAACTTTAGTTCTTAAATGCTTCCTTTCCCCAACTATCATGATCCCAATTCTACCTTAGAAATCCAACTAGACTGGAAGAGGCACACTGGTACCTGGAAATAAAGGGAATCCAGGACAAGTGAACCCCTCAGGATTAGCGGTGAGAGTGGAGATACCTGGAGGGTGGAGGGAAAGTGGGGTAGAAAGGGTGGAGTGGATTACAAGGATCTAGATATAACTTGCTCTCTGGAGAACGGATAGAGGAGGAGTTGGTGAGGAGAGATGTTGGAAATGTAAGATATGAGAAACTAGTAATAATTTATAAATTATCAAAATTTCATGAGGGAGGAGGCAGACGGGAGGGAGGGGAAAAACTGATGTCAAGGACTCACCTAGAGGGCAAATGTTTTGAGAATGATGACAGCAGCCGGATATATGTATGTATAGATTATGATAAGCATTGTATGAGCTCCCAATAAAATAATTTATTAAAATTAAAAAGTAATTTATAAATTATCAATGGATCATGAGAGGGGAGGGAGGAGAAATATGAGGAGCTAATACCAAGGGCTGAAGTAGAGAGCAAATGTATTGTGAA
Organism: Nesogale talazaci; assembly: GCA_004026705.1. Classification (NCBI taxonomy): domain Eukaryota; kingdom Metazoa; phylum Chordata; class Mammalia; order Afrosoricida; family Tenrecidae; genus Nesogale; species Nesogale talazaci. The sequence continues at coordinate 101,632 of PVJH01002578.1, read as the reverse complement.
TGATCAAGGCAACAAATGTACAAATGTGTTTGACACAATGGATGTATATATGGGTTGTGCTAAGCATTGTGTGAGCCCCCAATAAAATGATAAAATGATGCAATTAGATGGCATAATAAAACTGTGAATGGAAACAAAAGAGAGCAATTTGTGAAAATCATTTATAACCTTTATACATATATGCTTAAAATACTGGAGAATATAAATTGCATATCTTCTTCAAAAATCTTATAACCTCATCGAGGCTGAGGATTGCCATTCAAATGATAGGAACAAAGTAGAGTGAAAGTTACATTGAATGACATCATGGCTATCTACTAATCTGAACCTATATATCCGAACTCAAAGTGTAATTTTCAAATACAGTGAAATTTAGAACAAATCAAGAAGGATGCCAAAAGCAGGTATAAATATTGAATTTTCATAGCGTGTACAGAGGGAAATTAATGGCATTGTCAGAACAAGGATAACTAGGTTATATATTGTTTATTAAATGTTGCTAGCTATGACTCTTCACCACTTCTCTATCAGTTTAGTATATTTATGTAACTGAAATGTTGGAATTCTATGTCACGACTATTCCAAAATCTCTGGGTAAGTCAGTCACCTAATCTGATGTCAATTTGATGATTAAGATTATAGGAGTGGAGTCTATGCTGTCAATCTAGAGATAGTCAATGAAACCTCTGTGTGGACATGCCGTTCTGAAAATTCTGGGAAATGCGGGAATTCCTTCTTGGAGGCAGGAGACACTACCTCACTACCTTGGAGATATTCTACTCACAAGACACATGTCCCTGTGAGACATACTGGAGGAGAAGTCACAGGGACCTACCTCTGAAACCGAAAAGTCAAGTAGAGACACCTGCCAGCTCTGGAATGTTTACACGTCTGTCACTGGATCCAAAGCCTTTCTACCCACTGATCTGTGATTGTCCTGCATTTGGTGTCATTCCATGTACCTCCTGAATTTGAAGAATTTATAGACAGACATAAGGGATAATATCAGACTTGTGGGCTTGGGCTGGACTATGTTGGGATGCTTTCTCAATGTTCCATTCCTCTTGTATATAAACCTCTTCCTTATATACATATGTATGTTTATGAATTTGTTTCTCTAGTCTACCCAGACAAGCACAGTGAGTCATTCAGATGGATACAGGATAACAAAACTTTCAGAGTAAACATATATTAGAAAGGTATTTCCAAAAATAGCCATTGAAAATCCCAAGAATCACAGCAAAACATTACCCAATATAGTACTGGCAGATACACGCCCCCCCACCCCGATTAAAAGATGAATAGCTTAAAAAATGAATAGCTGCAACAGTAAATCAATTAGAAGGTTCCCTTGTATCAGAACCAACTTGCTGGTAATTTACAATGTAGCAACTCTGGTTCTACTTCTCAGAGTTTCAGGAAAGCAGAAGAAAAGCAGGTGGTATAGGAATGACGATACTGTCAGAGTTCAGAATGAATCAGACTGGGGTTAGGTCTGACAATACTCAAAATATGGCGTGAATAAGATGGTGTGCCTGGTGATAAAATGGCTATCCACTAAGTTGCTAATGGTTGTGACTTACTTCATCCTGTGACTTCCCAAGAAGAATCACCTTACAGCATGATTAAAAAAAGATAAGAGGAGAGTCCATGGAAATATTTCAATATATTTTATTTACCATTATTTGGAGCTCTCTCTACCATAGCAAGCCCTATGGGGACAAAGGGCTTTTCCTTTTCTGTCATGAGTTGAAATCGCCTTGATGGCATACAGAAGTATCAAGATGTTGTAGACTCATTTTGCAGAGCTCAAATGAGCTAAAAATAGTTGTTAGATAGTACTAGCAAAATGTTCTTCATTGACTTATATGAAGAAAAGGAAAATCGTCACCTAAATGACCAATCTTGTGTGTGTTAAAAATTTATAATTTTAAAACTTTAGTCAGTAAAATCTAAATTCCAGTATAACCTTCAATGCTTTATTAGTATTACCGTCTATTAGCTTTATTTCTACCTAATTGTTTTGCTGCATCCCTGATATTTTCTCCGGTCATTGGACATGGATTTAAATACCCTAAACACAAAATTCACTCTCTTTTTAAAGAGCCTTTGTGTGTGTGTATGCATTTATTTTTGTCTATGCTCAATGCTAAATTATTTAATATATGAGGGGTTTTCAAAAAGTTCATGGAATTTGAAGGCAATTGACTTTTTCAATGAATATTTGGCTGTCCACTTTGTATTTATTTACTACTAATCATTTTTATGAAGCCTTATATAACCTCTCCTCTATATTTTTTAATTTTGAATTCATTAGCAAAGTCAGTATACCTCTTTTACAATGTTTTCAATTATAAATGAAAGAGCTTCAAAGAGGGAAAAGTATCCATCAGGGAAAACACTTTTTTATGATTTTTCACAAGTACAAATAAAGACACATGTTTAGGAGTCTCATAGATACCCATGGAACTTGTAAAATATATATTTAAAAATCCCACAATTGCCATTGTCTTCCAGGAAGCCTGGGTTTTTCACTATTTAACAAACAACCCTCCCCTCCCTCTCCCAATTGCTCTGCCACTGACTGACAGTAGTGATTCAGAGATTGCTAAAATGTATGGTCTAAGTGCAAGACATGGAAAATAATAATTCATAACTTTTCAAGGGTCCATGAATTAGGGAAGAGGGGAAAAATGACCTGATACCATGGACTCAAGTAGTAAGAAAATGTTTTGAAGTGGTGATGGCAATAAATGTACAAATATGCCCGACACAATGGAAGTATGCATGGACTGTGATAAGAGTTGTACATGCCTTCAATAAAATTATTTATATTAAAAGGTATGATCAAAATATATTTATTTTAATAGTTTTTTCATTATTTAAAATAAGCAGAGCAACATACCGTGTGCCCTCAGAATGGATTTTTTTAACTTAAATTCTTTTCAAAGGCATCTAATTCCTTCAACCCATCCCTTGGAAAAAGTTTCAATCCTATTTCTTCCCCCAAATAGATACAATAGATTGAAGATTAGTCCATGCTTAATAACAGAGAAATTTCTTGAATTGCCAGAAATTTAAATACTACAAGCTAATTTTGATTATGTACATTTGGAAATGTTTGCAATCAAGTTAAAGATATTTGACATGCTTTCTAGATTTTATTATTAATGCTTTTAGGGGTTATTTATTCGAAATTATCTGATGTGCTTTAAATTGTTAACACAGAATAGCAATAATTCTAGTTATTTGAACTGCTTATTTATTTAGTTCTGGTTTATAAATATGCCATTATCAAATTGTCATTAGAATGAATTTTAACAATGTTTACCAGTCGTTAAAAGTTATTAGTAACATGCAGATATATATCTTCCAGCTTAATAATTCACTACAATTAATTGGATAGGAAATTATATCAACTATATCTGATCTTCATATATCTGGCAGTATAAATATAGCTCATATTACTACTTAATAAAGGCTCTTCTATCTCAATGATAAATTCTCCTCTTGTTTCTGGTTTGGCATTCCCAGAATTCACTGTGGAAGAAAATAAATCCCTGGGCAATAGGAATGGTAGAAGCTGTTTTGGCACACAACACACATCATTATAGAGTATTTACCAGGTGTTCATAAAGATATGTTCCTTCAGGGACAGATAGAGAATTGAAAAATCACAGTTTTCTTTCAAATGGCTTCATGTATTTTCCTTACGGCTTAAAGGGGGTGTACTCATTTTTTTAATTCTATGAGAAGCAGAGTTTTGATCTTATCGTTTTAATGAATGAGTGATTAACAACAAAAACCAAACAAAACCCCCAAAGATCTGAATTCTCAGATATATTCCCAGAAATGTCTTCAAACCACTGCTAAGAACTGTAAATGCAATAATGAAAACGTCCCTAGTTTATGGTCTCAAAGAAAGGGTCCTGGCTGTTTGTTTATGAATTATCCAATTAAAGTAAGAAAACTGTGTGAAGTTATTTCCTCATGTAAATTACATGAAATCCTAGCTACACAGATGTTTCATTGATGGGAGAGGAGGGATTTTTGTAGTGTCTAAAGGGCTTTTGGCAACTTATTCTTAACCCTCCTTTTACCCTGTTAAGAGTCTTTGTGGAAATAGGTCTCAATTAAATGGAAATGTATACCAATTTTCATTTATAAAGATCATTAAATATAGATTAGCATTATAGTTTTTCATTTATTACAAGTAAAATAGCTATTTATTACTTAACAGATTATAGTACTTTCTCTTAGAATATAAAATCATTTGTTGATAAATTATTTCCAATAATTTATTGGAAACTAGGCCTATATAATAAATAAAATCTACATATTCTTATCCTATGACACAGCAATTTTCAAGACCTGTTAGGACTCTTGGATAATGTGACAAAACTTAAAGAGATGATATTGGGTTTCAAGTCTAGAAGTCTATTTTCTTACACTGATGATGTTAAATCTGAAAAAGTGATTGAGCGTCTATTAAGCTCATTTTTTCCCAAAAATATCAATCTTGACAACATTGTCTCTAAATTCTAGGTCCAATTATTATGGGCTTATGGGCAATGAATTAGTAATATGCAAAACAATTTAATTTCTTGTGTTTATAAATTTTTGTATGACCATACATACAAATCTCACATTCAATTTATTGTACTTTTGTTATTCTTTACCCACTCTCACCTACGTTAGAGCTGTGTGCTTGGATCAACATTTAATATGGACTGGTCTTAAATATCTTCCACTGTAATCTCTTTGATGCATTTTAATCAGTGCTAGCTTTTGGGAGGTGCATAACTTTCCAATCATCCTAACCCATGCATTCACTCTATTATGGTTTGTTCCCCTTTTAATATTTTATATTTTCCTTTTCCTATTGTATTCAATAGGAAATAGCAGATAGTAAAAATGAACATAGGTGTTAAAGGCATAATGTAAGCTGTTTTCAAAATTATTGGAAAGACTGGAGTTAAAAGCTATCAGCTGCTGGAGATTAGGATTCTAGGTTTACTCTTTGAATGACACAGTAGATGTTTCCTATCAAGATAAGGTCTGCTCTCTTTTCCATATTCTGGGAGAAAAGTAAGGTTCCAGGATTCTGGTACCGAAGAATTTGTTCCAGTGTCATTTTGTTTTAGTTCTACAATTCTTGGATCAGGATTTTAGTCCGTCGGTTATATTAGAACAGTTGTGTTTATGTAAATACACAAATCTGGTGGCTTTGGATGCATACAATGCATTTATTCTTATCTACTTCTGGGGCCACTGAGTCAGTTTCCATTCATAGTAATTTTAGGTACATACAATAAATAGAACAAGTGCCATGAGGTCCTGAACCATCCTCATAAATCTCTGCCACTGCTCTTTTTTGCTGACCTTCTGTTGTCCTAAGCATGACACCCAACGACAGGAACTGTTCCTCCTAACGCCACGGCCAAAGTATGTAAAATGCATTCTGGCTTGCTTCTGTGGTATTTCTTCAAGGACAGATTTGTTCCTTCTTCCAGAAAACCACGATATACTCAAGAATCTTTACAAGTAACCTCATTCAAAGACATTAGTTCGTCTTCGTCCTACTTATTTATGGACCAGCTTTCCCATGCATATGAATGAGGCTATTGAAAAGGACATGATTTAGGTAAACGCATCTCAGTCCTCAAAGTGACAATTTTGCTTCTTACTGGCATTGTGTTGTGTGATGGTTAAGTATTTTTTTTTAACTTGGTTAAACCTGTGCAGAGATAATGGTGGATTACAGTCCTTCAATCAGGTCACAGTCTGACCAAGTCTTATTGGGGGGTGTGGCCTATTTGATATCTACAAAGAGATGTTGCGTAGAATCAGCCTTTCTTCCGTTTCCTGCTGACTTGATTCCTGTTTCTCACTCCGTGGATCTGAAAGCTGTTGGTAGCCTGCCATGTTCCCTGCCTCAGGTCACTCAACTGTCTTCACTAGCCAATGGTCTTCTCATCTCCAGTTTCATTTTTTCTGGCTCATTAGTAGGCAGCTGCATGAGTCAAGAAGGTCCTCTAGCGAGTATCTGACTATGCACTGGTATTGGACTGAGCTAACCCACTCTTTAGATGTGTGGGCCATTTACTTGATAAACATTTTTTCTTTGTATAAATTTCTTTCCTCTGTGTGTGTGTGTGTGTGTGTGTGTGCTCACGCGCATGCGTGTGCACAATTGATTTTTTTATTTATCTGGAAAATGCAGCCAAACATGCACTGTAAAGAGTTCCTTTGGGGTAGGATTGTTCAATGCAATATATCATTTGAGTTCTTGATTTATATCCATGGCTGTTGCTTTGATTCCAAGTCAAATGAAGTCTGTGACATATAGTAATCTTCAACACAAGATGACACAACCTTGGTCATCTTAAGGATGCAGATCAAGGACTACTGCTTTCAATGTGGATCACATCTCAAAATAGTTTTCACAACTGAAACAATCAGAAGCTTCATGATAAGTGGAGAAAGTTGTAGACATAGGCATTACTTTTTCTCTCATTTTATAATTGAAAAATTGAAGCTGTCAATGATTCTTTTTTTTTTCTTCCTAAGGTCCCAAGTCTAATGTCTGGTGGACCATATTATATCAAGAACTTCCAACATCGCCGCTTCTGTTCTTCACTTTTTACCCTCCTGTTAATTACTAGGTCTCTTTAATGATTTTAATCTGCTGCATTTTATATTCCTCATTTTTTTACAGGTGCGAAGTAACTTCTAAGATAATTTTTATATCTTATATTATTTGACATTTTCTTAGATTATTGCTTGTTTGTTTTTGCATGGATATTTAGTTCAACTTTCCCACTGTTTTACACTTCATTTTGTGACCACTGCACAATTAAATTATCATTTGACAATGAGATTTAAAATCTTTTTCAATATGTTAGAGTGCTACCTCACATTATAAACAAATGTTGAAATTTTAGATAAAAATGTAATATAAAATGTAAACTTTTCAAAACTTAGAAGATATGAAAATGTAATAAAAACAATCAAATTTATTGTCTTACTGATTCCTTATACCCATTTGTAAGCTTTTCATCATGCTGCGGTATGGCTACGATACTGGAAATGTGCTACTGGTATTTAAATGGGGCAGCTCTACCCTGTCTGATGGGGGTCACTACAAGCAGAAATTGACTTAGTGGCAGTGAATGAATGGTATTTAAAATACAAGCAGAGTTACCTTTGGAGGATCAATTTTAAGGGAACTTCCAAACTTCACAATCTATTATTATTCATATAGACCTTGGATATAAGCTACCTACTTTGGAAACCAAGATATCATCTTGATTAAAAAATTGCATCTGACCCTATTCATGATATTTTCACCCTTCTCATATGCAAGCAACAGCTCCTCAATTAAGTAAGACAAGAAGAGATGATGTACTTGAATTATGGTTTTGATGAAGTCTATTGTCTATACCATAGAGTCTCAAAAGAATGAACAAAACTGTCTAGAAGGAAGTACAAGCAGAATGCTCCTTAGAAGCAAGAATGGTGAGATTTCGTCTTTCTTACTTTGCACTTATTAACAGGATGGATTTGTGTGTGTTGGCACAATGGCTACAAAAATGTGCTTAAATGCAGAAATGACTTTGCAGATTGCTTATGATTTGGCAGCAATTTCTTTTGTTGTGCACAGGCTTATGATGGGAATAAATCCACATATATAACCTAAAAACGAGAACTTCAGCAGCAAATGTGTTATTTTAAACTATTTCTAAATATTGCAGATATTCATTATTCTTTTTCTCATTTTGTTAAGTGTAGAGAACAGTAGTTCTCTAACAAACATTTTCCAGTTCATTTATACATTTGCATGGCAAACATTATACTTAAGATTAAAAGATATGACAGGGCATCTATGTTTTTAAAACTTTTCATGTAAGGGATAAGTTCAGTTGAGTGCGGTAGTATCCATTGAGCACACATTATGTAGCAGCCATAGTGCACTCTTTAAATATCCATTCATTAAGTCCTTCCAGCAAGCATATGCGGTAGTTATTATTATTATTATTATTATTACTATTATTATCATCATCCAATACTAAAGATGAAGAAACTGTCACAGATAAGTTAGTCAATTTGTAAAATTCACATATTTAATGTTGGAATCAAAATTTGATATTCAAGTGTTATGAATCCAGAGGGTTTGTTTTCTGGCATTATGCATGTTCTCTTAAAGAAGCCATCAGAAAACATATGTATGACAAAAGTGGGCACTCATTTTGGGTAGATGACTCCTCTTAAATTTGTGGGTAAGCAGGTCTTGAAAAATCTCGATGGAAATAAGGTATAGCATCTGTCATGGCAGATGGAAATGATTCCGAGGGGGAAAAAAACAACAACTGAAAAACCCTGACAGACTGAGATAAAAGGAAGTCAGCACAAACAATGGAAAATTTGTTAAAATGTATACTGGTGTCAACTAGAGGATTCCTTTCTGGGAACGGGGTATAAAGGAACACCTGCTCTAAAACAATTTTCATATTGAAGTTTAGCTACAAAGTATGATTTAAAAGAAAAATATGTGCTTATGAAAATAACCCTTCTTCTTGGAAGTATTAAAGCTGGACTTGAGCAAGCATTTGTTTATAAATGCATATATTAAAGCAGACCCTGCCTGCTACTAATGGATAGACCCACAACTCCAAATGGAAAGGTTTGCAGTATGATCTCCACAGAAGTAGCGTGCAAGAAAGAGGTCAGGTTCCCTTAAGGTTTCCCAGAGTGAAGCTTTTGAGAATTAGACACTTTCGAATAATTTTTTGAAAGAATTCAACAAAGACTATTTTTGAAAGAATCTGCTTTCAAAGGGCTTGCTTTTGGGAAACCTTAAGTATGGCTGTCCTACTGTGAAATGTCTGGGGGTAATTTGAATTGGAATCAACTGATTTACTTTGGGTTATGTAAATATTAATTATATTTACATACTATAAAAGAAATGTATTTTAACCCAATAAATTGACCAAAACTAGAATTAATAAGGAATTTGAAATATACAGAAGAGCTCTAGTATTTTCTTGTTTCAACCTCATTCTTGCATATGACTGAGGGCATGTGTTCCACATTGAAGAGAGTGGATTTCTATTTGCATGCCCTGAATAACTTTCAGTTAGGCACAGAGCTTAATCACTACCCCAAAGTTTCATTTATCTGCCAGTGAAAATCATTGGAAAAGAGTCTCAACTCTGGCGAGATTGGCCTCCACGTGTTTCTGTCTACACGTAGCAGAAGAGGTCATAGGGAAGACCAAGGGTCTTGGTGTCCTGAAGTAGCTGCATACATTGTCCTCAACATAGTTTTTCCTATTTTTCGACTTAAGATTTTAAAAAGGAAAATGCCATTCATTTGATCTTAAGTAGAAAAATAAAATGGTAGTATCCTGTATCACCGCAGACAGGCTCAATTACTGTTAGTTTTAAATTATTGCTTACAGTAGATCCAACATAGATTTCTCTATCACATTGCCTTGGAATGTACAGTAATAGGCAATTTACAAAACTGGCGAAAATTCATCCGCAAATGCCAGGAATAACTGGGGAGGTTCAGAAAGAAAAACAGGAATATTTCCTTGTGTAAATAATAGATAAAGAATGAAAAAAAACTAAATGAACATAATCCAGCAGTAATCCCCTCAGGGTGCAATAAAACTCGAAAAGTCCAATTTGTGTGGCAAGATCCATTAGGCAGGAAGTTAGTAAGCCAGACACCGTCCTATGACTCTGAAGGGAATAACTTAATGTTGGGGTTTGATGCCACAAATAATAATAAAAAAACACAGAAGGGAGGAGTTTCAGCCTTTCATTATTTTGCATTAGTTCAGTAGACTCTCTCTTAGATCATTTCTGCAAATCTGTAGAAGCATAAAAGGAACTTTGCTAATGTTACAGAGCTACATTCATAAAAAAATTACTGCACCCCGTGACCCTAGGTACTTTCATTATGCATTGCTTTGGCAGAACTGAAGTCTTTGAGAGGTTTACATATTGATATACCTTTGGTAGTATTGTAAGTTGTTCTATCTTATAAATTCTGATGCCTTAACAAAGCTGTTTATTTTCATTTATTGTAAACTATATTATTGAGAGATGTGTTTTTTAATATGAGGGGACAAATCACACACATTGTGATCAGAATAGTGTTTGGTCAATTGTATTTAAGCAGTAGCTAGTGCTAGATCCCCCATTTCTATTTTGTATAGGAAGCAACAATTTTAGGATCTTAAACATTTGTGTACATACACTGGCCATTTGAATTACTATTGAACACTGATCATCCTGAATACTAGTTTCTGATTTTTGCATTAATCACAGAAAGCAACTACTTCGTTCTACATATGTTTGCTGTTCTCTTTATGTATGATTTCAATGTGATGTTCTTTGCATTGAAGTGGAACTCAGAAAGATTTTGCAGTTTTCTTCTCATGATGATTATAAATGCACACTGATATTTTGTAACCTAAGCCATCTGTGGGGCAAATGGAAGGGTCACAGACTGAGGAAGGTTCACAAGCATCGGGAAGGATGAATGTGCAGATTTGCTCTGGCACAACAACACTCTTCCTGGGCCAATAGTACCATTCGTCACAGAGTGTGTTTACATGTGCAAAATACGCTGTTCTGCCAGTGCTATGCACAGTAATGTTTATTCCTCAGATCTTTTTCAAAGTACATCTGGCTGACTGATATTTTTAAAGGTAAATTGACTCAAACAAATACAATACATTGCAAAGACATATTTCTGTCTTCTAACATTGATTATCACATAGCACCTTAGTTTTATTAATATTATCCCATGTTAAAAAAGAATCTTGTAAATGGGCCTCAAACACATTTGGATATGACCAAATAAAATTATACCTTTTCCCCATTTTCGACATTCTGAAGTCTATTCCTGTAGTTTGATCATAGCTATGATGTTTTACCTGAACCGTCCTTCAAGGAATATTCTTGGCAGTGAAGGTACATAAAATTAGACTATACATTTTTCCTATGAAGTATTTTCATTATGTAAGTAATTTGGCATAAGTATTTGTTGAGTACCTGTGTGTGCATGTCTCTGTGTTTTTTTCTGTATGTCAATATTATTTCATTTACCAATAGTTCAGGGAAGTTTTTAGGAGGTCTTAAACATGGACACATATGTCATGTTTGTGTTTAATATGTTTCTTTATAAAATCTGAGTCTTTACATTTGTTTAGGTATGCTAGACCATACATTACTACAAAATTATAGAATTCTAATTTAGAAAAATCTTTTTTTAATCTAAGAAAAAAATGCCTATTGAATATACACATTTATCTTCTTTATGACACTGATCTTAAACATCTGTTAAAATAAATAAACAAATCTCAACTTAATTCAGGTGAATTTTGGGAGACAAGGAATAGAAAATCATCTGTATGCCCAAATTTGTGATATTACTCAACTTTCTAAAGTAGATAAAGTCAAATCAGTAGAGAAAAAAGATCTGTGGAAAGTTGCAGTCATCTTCTGGATAAATTTCTTTTTTTTTTATTGGCATCACTGCCCTCAGGTGGGGGGAGTAGGAGCCCCAGCCTTTGCTCTGTGGAGCTGGAATTGAACCTCCATCACAGTGGGCCGCAGTCCTGCGCACAACCACTATGCTACCGGGGCTCAGCCTGGATACATTTCTAAGACATCTTCAGAGAGAGGAGCATTTGATGGAAAACCCAAGCAAATTCAAAACAATAAAATAAAAATAGCATAGACACATTTATGCATTTGCTAATTAAAGATGAACATTCTGGTTGGCTAATACAAGTTTCCCTTCAATCATTTGTGCTAGTAAGAAAGCATCAGCAGTTTGCCAAAATGCTAATGTAAACAATGTGGAAGATAGGTTCTTAACAATTAAGAAGGGCTGAAAACCAGAGCACTAATGTCAGCTAACTCAATGAGAAGCAGGGTCTCCATACTCCTCCCACGCATAGAAAATGAGGCCTTGTAGCCAGAAGGCACACCCACAAAGGGCTAACTGGTTTATAATCCCAAAATGAACAACTAAAGAAAACCAATGCTTTTTTTTGTTGTTGTTTTTTGGGCCATCACTGCCCTCTGGTGGTGGGAGTAGGAGGCCCAGCCTTTGCTCCTGTGGAGCTGGAAATGAACTTCTATCCCAGTGGGCCGCAGTCCCACGCACAACCACTACGCCACTGGGTCAATGTTTCAAAGAGATATATTGGGACTTCCACCTGCCAACATGGAATTTTCTTTTATGTCCCAGCTTCTTCCCCTATAAAAGAAAAAAAAAACACAAAAGTATGCAGAGGGAGTCTCTGAAAAAGTGGGAAGAAGAAGGGACGCTTCCTACGCAGATTGAACAACAAAGCAGAGGTGAATTCTCTGGTTGACTCCCATAACTCCTGGACAGAATTGCAAAATGTTTCAACCTAGAATCACTAACTGGTACAAACAATAATGCTCCAATAAATGTTGTTGCTTAGAGTAAAATGATCTGGAAAATGATAACCTAGCCTAAAAATCTATCTTGGAAATATTTGCCCTACTCTAGATAAACATCATTGGGAATACGTCCAACGTCATTTTCGTATATTGTTCCACTGAAGTTAGCAAGAAATGAACCTGACCCATGCCTTTCTCCATGTTCTAGTGAAGGTGATGCTTCTGTCTCCAAGGGTGATGCCGAGTGCAAGTGACGTCCTTCTTTTTGTCTGGTGGTAATTGAAGGCTAATGAATGCCCTATCAGTTCATAGTGGCAGAGTCAACCAGAGAATTATTCTTCTATATATTTTCACTGCAAAGGCAGTCAATGTTTTGATACTAAGGTAATTTTGATGGCGCTCAAATGGAAATTTGAGCTTTTGTTTCTATGAAAAAGCAGTCTTACCTTATTAGATGGTATAATGTGGTCCTAGATGGGACTTCTGTCTCTTCTATTCTCTATCAAGACCCCAAAGTTAGCATCAAGGCAGAAAGTGGTTGTGAAAAAGCTAGCTGTCTACTCCCCCCCCCCCCCAGCAAATATATAAGATTCTACCACACTCTGCAGCAACAAAGTAGTTTTAGTCAGTTTTTTGCATTTTCTTTTCTTTTTCCATACACATATATATGCATGTTTATATGAAATAATAGATGCAAATATGGATACGTAAAGGTACACATATGCAAGTATGTTACGTGTCTATGTATGCCATATATATGGCATATAAATGAGAACTTTGTGAGTTACACACTGGGTTGCTAACCACGAAGTCGGCAGCTGTTCTGTGGGAGAAAGACAGGAACTCCTATGCCTGTAAAGAGTTGCATCCACCGGTCTCTGAGACATCCACCGGTCCCGTTAGAACTGTCAGTCCTCTAGGGTCATTATGGCTCAGCATCAACTCGAGGGCAAGGGGTGTGATCGGGACACAATCAGTGAACTTGATAGGAGTTCCAGGGAATTTACTCAGTCTGAACAGAGTGAAGTTAGACTTAAAAAATAAATAAGCAAATTGAGAGCCTCAGGACCTTGTAGGAAAATAATGAAATAACTAATATATTTAGCACCGGGGTTTGAGAGAGAGAGAGAAAGAAAAGAGGGTTAGATTGAAAACCTATCTGAAGAAATTAAAGCTAGCAACCTTCTAAATTGATTAGCACAACCCTACCAATTTGTAAAGTTGTTGAGGGCCTAAATAAAATAAACAAAAAAAAACTATTAAACTTCTAGAAATATAAACATATTGAAAATATCCAGAGAGATACATTATGTTAATTACAATAAGCTATATTGATTCAATGACTGGATTTCTCTTCAGGAACAATGGAAGCCCAAAGGGGTTAGCATAATATTTGTTTTTTATCTTTCTTTGTCTTTTCTTCAAAAAAACACTTTTTATGTGGCCAGCGTGAAAGTTTTCAGAACAAATTCATTTTCCATTAACTAATTCATGTAAGTTTTCATGAGATTGGTAGCAATCTGAAAAATATGAATCACTCTTATTTCCTTCCCGCATTCTTCATTTCTATTTTGTCCATGGCTGCACCTTTCAGTCAGTTATAAATGTTGCCCTTTGGTTTTGAATGGTTTATTTGTTCTGTGAAGTGCCTTCCTCTCTTTTTTTGGTTGCTGTTCACTTTATAAAGCTGGATATTACTTAGCCCAAAATTGATCCCCAAGGTTGGTTCTGTTTCAGTATTGCAGAGAGTCTAGCGACCACCATTTCAGAGGCATCACCAATCTCCATCAGATTGTTAAATCTGGTCTTTTGTTTTGATTTGACTTTTGTTTGCCTATTTCTTTACCATTCTGTCCAGGTCCTTCTATTCTGATCCTAATCATAGCTCTCTGGAGTAGTAGCTGAACACCATCGCTTTCTTCTGGTTTTGGGGTAGTACTGCTTGTTCACAAGTCCTTTGGAGAAATTGGCTCCTCGAATCTTTTATTTTCTTCTTTCCTATTTTCGTTTGTCAGGGAGAGACAAATACTTCCAGTTTAAATGTTTTCTCCCAACCTTTTGAAGACCCCAATTGCTGTTGATCAAAGAGTTTTTATAAACTATGTAATGTCTGATGAACTACATAGCCTCAGATCCTTTGGTCTTAAGCAGTAAAATCGAGTAACTCATTTCTTCAAAGTATTTATTTATGGCTAAGAAATATTCAGAACTTTGTATTTTGTAGGTATAGCTATATCCATGGGTCTATTTGGTGCATATACGAAAATATGTAGAAATAGCCACTACCTATGACTATATACATAGAGGTCATTCCACTTACCTTCCTACCTCACTTAAATTGCTTGTATAACTATGTATCTATGGTTAGATTTTTTGTGTTCAGGATTATGTATGTAATAGTACTTACCTTTGTTGTCTTTTACTTATGAGTTATTCTCCATGCCTTCCTATGACTTCTTCATATTGTGCTGACTTCTCTCTTATTGTATACCACCCTTTACTTCACCCAAGTTAAAATAGATGATACAATAAAAGAAGCCCTTCAATGATGGCTGATATTGACCCTAAAAGGCAAAGTAGAATTTTGTAGGGCTGTAATTCTTTATCAAGTAGAAGGCCTCCAAATCAAATGTCCTTAAATCTGAAGAAAGCTATCCTAGTCAATCATAAAAATGAGAGGAATTAAATTAATTTCAGATAAAAGACATGCCACAGAAATGGAAATTAATAGAGGCAGTACATAATGACAAAAGTATAAATTCATTGGTAAGATAGGCAATCCTAAATATGTATTCAAAAGACAATGGAGAATCACAATTCATGATGCACAAATGGAATCATAATGAGAAATAATTATCAATTGACTCATGAAATGCATTTGACAAAACCCAAAACATATTCACTCTATGCAGCAGAATAGAGTGGAATACCCTCCATTTTATCAGAGAAAATACAAAAGAGCTATAATTAACACAATACTTAATGATTAAAAATGAAAGTTATTCCTCAAAGATTATTGTGCTGTAGTGGACTACACATTATCCTGTTAATTGCAAGGCCAGCAGTTTGAAACCACTTGCGTTTCCATGGAAAAAAGATAAGCCTTTCTTTTCCCATAAAGATTCACTGTCTTAGCATCTCACAGAAGGGTCATAGGGAGGAGGTGAGCCAGTCAGGCTGCAGTATAGCAATGATGGAACATACAAGGTTCCTCCAGTTCTTAAAAGTTTCCACACTCTCACTCCCCCCCCCCCCCGCCACTATCATCTTTCCTAATTCTACCTTACAAATCCAGCTAGACCAAAGGATGTACACTGGTACAGATAGGAACTGGAAACATAGGGAATCCAGTACAGATGATCCCTTTAGAACCAGTGGTAAGAGTGGCGATACAAGGTAGGTGGAGGGAAGCTGGGGTAGAAAGAGGGAACCGATTACAAGGCTTTACGTATAACCTCCTCCCTGTGGGATAGACAACAAAAAAGTGGGTGAATGGAGACATCAGCAGTGTAAGATATGACAAAATAATAATTTATAAAATATCAAGGGTTCATGAGGGAGGGCAGAATGGGGAAGGTGGGGAAATGAGTTCATACTAAGCGCTCAAGTAGAAAGTGCTTTGAGAATGATGAGATCAACAAATGTATAAATGTATAATGACATGATGGATGGGTGGATGGGAATGTGATAAGAGTTGTACCAGTCCCCAATAAAATTATTAAACTAATAAAGAAGAAGAACTGGAAACACAGGGAATCCAGGATAGATAATTCCCTTAGAACCAATAATGACAGTAGCGATGTCAGGAGGGTCAGGGAAAGGGAGGGGGAGGGGAGCAAGTGTTCATGAGGAAGGGGTTCAAGGATAGAGGGGATTTTACTTAGGGCTCAAGTAAAAAGAAAATGTATTGAAAATGATGATGACAACAAATGTACAAATGTGCTTGACACAATGAATGGATGTATGGGATGAGGTAAGAGTTGTATGAACTCTCAGAGAATCATTTTTAAAAGAAAAAAAAAGATTTACAGTCTTGAAAAGCCAAAAGGACATGTCAACTCTGTCCTGTAGGATTGCTCTTAGTCAGAATTAATTCAACAGGAGCAAGAGAAGGAGCACCCTTCTAACATAGGGAACAATGCAATGCTGTTCCCACCAGTCTTATTCAACAGCCTTCAAAAATGTATTCTCATGCTAAAAATAAAGCACATAAATTAGAAAGGATGAATGGAATCTATATATATGTGCACATGACACAGTTGTCCCCATGTAAAATCCTCAGGAACTTCTAAAATCTAGAGTTAATAATTATTTCAATAAACTCATAGGATGCAAATTCAAGATATGAAAGTTAAACACATTATAACAATGGATGCATGGGATAAAAAGTCAAAATAATATGCCATATTTTTAAGACCATAAGATGCACTTTTCTTCCCCCAAAAGTGGGGGGGGGATGAGGATATGTCTCATAGTTCAAAGGTATAATCCAATATACTTGTACTATTTGGTTCAGAATATTTTTTTCTTGCTTTTCTTCATTAAAAACTGGGTGTGCCTTATGGTCGATGCATCTTATGGTCCAAAAAATGCGGTGATTTATAATCATGAAAGAAAAATTAACATTTATATTTACTTAACATGCTATGTAAACATAACTACTGAATATGACAAAATTCTGATGAAAGAAATCATAGGTGACCTACAACAATTAGATGTGCATCCCATTTTCATAGATTGGACCTCAGCAGAGTAAAGAAGCCAATTCTACTGAAATTGATCTGTAAGTTTAATGCACTTTCTGTCAGAAAACCAGTAAAGTTTTTTTATACATAGAGATAAAATAATTATATAATAAGTTGGAAAGGCAAAAGCCCCAGAATACTTTTATTTTTAGTAGAATAAACTGGAAGAAATCATATTCCTGTCAAGGTCTAATAAGCAACCAAGAAAGTATGCAAGAATGAAAAAACAGACACACAAGTCAATGGAACAGAATAGTGACCACAGAAATAGACCTCGAGAAGTACCTGCAAGAAAGGTGCAAAAGTTTTTTCATTGAGTAATGATAATCTTTACAACAACCTTTTGAGTAATTTGATATCCATGATGTGAAGGGAAGGAAAGTCATTATAAATATCTCACATCTTACAGTTAAAATCAAGATAATTCAAATGGAACAAGGATTTATAGGTATAAGGTAAAAATATAAAACATTCAGAGCAATGAAAGTGGCAGAAAATGTTTAAGATTTAGGGCTAGGGAAAGAGATCTTATAATTAATTAGCAATCTATAATAGATAAGAAACTAGGTCTCATAAAATTGAAAACATTTGGTTCTGTCAAAGATTCTCTAAAGAATATAAAATATAAATACACACAGGATTGAATATTTTCAAGGCATACATGAATACCCAAAAGGTCTGTGTGTGCTGTCAAATTGATATCAATTAATAGGTGTGCCGCTGGGTAGAGTAGGACTATTCTATTTGGTTTATAAAACTACAGCATCTAGAGAAGGAAATCACCCTATCTTTCCACAGAGAACAGGTTGGAGATTTTACAATATGAATAATTTTAGAATACATACATTATTTTTAACATTTTAAATGACAATCAAATTAGAAAATGTGCAAAAAGCCTGAACAAGTATTTCATTGAATAGGATATATAGATAGTGAATAGCAAATGAAAACTCTATGAGCCATTAGGGAGGTGCAAATTAAAATCAAACAAATATTAATAGACACCTTTCAGGGTGTCTAGCAACTAACCATCTCACATTACAGAAATCTGTATTTAATATTTGGAGAATGAATTTTCAAAGAATTAAGTCTCAAAGTTTAATATGTATATAGATCGCATTAACATGTAAATTCTAATTTAATAGATCTGTATTGAGACTGGAAATTATTCATGTTTAATATCCTCCTGGGCGATATCCTCACTGCTGATGTTAAAACCACACTTACAATATCAGGGATTAAAAACAACATTTTTCAAAATCAACTGCATACTGGAATCACTTAGGGAGTAATAAAAACTACTGATGCTTTAGTCCCACCTGAGAAACTATATAATTGACAAACTATGGGGCCTGAACATTTTTTTTTATTTAGTTGAGAGATGTCCTAGGTGATGCTGACATAATCTTAATGTTAAAAACCACAGACCTAGAGGGACTCTGGCAAAGGTTAACATGGTCCTTCCACATGGAAAACCAAGATGAAGTGAAGGTTTACATCCTAAAAATGGTGACTTTCAGACTTCTTTTCCATTGCAGCTTCTAGGCAGCTGACTAAACTTACTGATAAAACTTATCTAAATTGAAAGAAATACAGAAAGTAATGTTTCAGTTTCTATTTAACCAGGCAGCAAGCACCTACCATGTGTACATGCAAATTAGTAAAGTGACTGCTCATGCAAGTAGTTCGATTGTAATGTTGAGAAAAACTTATTTAACAAAACTTCCAAATAGCAGAGAATCATTACATTGAGAAATGCTCAGGCCTTTTAGAAACAAAGAAAATCCAATACATAAAATGTTGACCCTACCCAAGCAAAATAAACTTAAAAAATAAGCAGAGTGAAAAAAATTCAATAGTTTAAAGTCGGAATACAGGTGGTCCCACGGGTGGGGGGAGGGGCATGGAAATGACAGAGAATGTTAGTCCTTCCCTCCCCCATGTTGTTTCTAAATCCATACATATCCACACCGAAGGTGGAATAATTCATGGGTAATTGCTGTATGAACTCAAAAGCTTCTCCTTAATTTACCTTAAAAATTGAAATAAAGATATCAGAAGATACCTTAGTCAAGCTACTACACTCTTCTTAGAGATAGATATGATGTGTAGTCATGCCTGCTGGGTTAATGTAGAATTAGAACAAGGTATTATATGATTTACAGAGTCTTGCTGGCATAGTAGAGAAACCTTGATGACACAGTGACTGAAAAGTTTGGATGCTAACTACAAGTTTGGAGGTTCAAATTTACAAGCCAATTGGTTGAATAAAGACATGACAATATTTTCTGGAAAGATTACAGTTTTGGAGACCCTCTGGGGTAGTAGTTCTACATGGACATATTGGTTAAAATGAGTGTGAATCAACTTTTCTGCATGGGCTATTATGGAATTTGGTTATTTCATCTACATATAATTCCCTCCCTGGGAGACAGACAACAGAAACGTGGGTGAAGGGAGATGTCAGACAGTGTAAGACATGACAAACAATAATCTTTAAATTATCAAGGGATCATGAGGAAGGGGGGTGAGGAGGGAGGGGAAAAATGAGGAGGTGGTACCAGCAAATGAAAACTCTATGAGCCATTAGGGAGGTGCAAATTAAAATCAAACAAATATTAATAGACACCTTTCAGGGAGAATACATTTTATACCCATAGAAGCCTAGCAACTAACCATCTCACATTACAGAAATCTGTATTTAATATTTGGAGAATGAATTTTCAAAGAATTAGGTCTCAAAGTTTAATATGTATATAGATCGCATTAACATGTAAATTCTAATTTAATAGATCTGTATTGAGACTGGAAATTATTCATGTTTAATATCCTCCTGGGCGATATCCTCACTGCTGATGTTAAAACCACACTTACAATATCAGGGATTAGTTCAGGGGCTCAAGTAGAAAGGAAATGTTTTTGAATGATGATGACAACAAATGTACAAATGTGCTTGACACAATGGATGTATATATGGATTGTGATGAGCTGTGTGAGTCCCCAATAAAAAGATTGAAAAAGAATCAGGCGACCATAATCTTCTGAATTAATACCACTGTAGACTCTTTTGATATGTCTGTGGCATTCTGGGACTTTTATTCTGCTGAAGAGTGCTTGTATTAGCTCTGCCAAAGTCTATGGAACTCTGCTTTCACTGAATGTTTATTGTTATTCAAATGGGTTATTATTCTTAGGTGCCACCAAATGAGTTTCTACTTATAACGGTCTTTGGTGTAACAGAAAGAAACACTAGCTGATCCTTCACCATTCCCAAAATTCTGTCTATGTCTTCATCCATTGTGACAGCAACTATATCCACACATCTTGTTTAAAGTTTTTTGCTTCTTCATGGATCTTGTGCTCTACAATTCAATATGTTCTTCAGGGAATAGTGCCCCCTTATAACATCTTCATACTATATGATTTGAAGTCTTGCCATATTTGCCTCTAAGGCGTCTTCTGGCTTCACTTCTCCTAAGACATATTTCTTAGTTCTGGGAGAAACATGTAGAACCAAATTTAAGTTCAAGAGCATCATGCCTGCAAATGGAGTAGAGTCTCATAGGACTCTCAAGACCTTTGGTTATCCTTCAGGCCTGGGGCAAAACCCATTCCCCTCCCAGCTTATTTTCAGCCCCCCAAAAGAAGAAAAATAAACCTATACTTCTTGAAACAATAATCAGATATAAAATCCTTGGAATATTCCTCATGGTAAACACTGGGAGGAAGTGGGATACTGTATATACTTGAGTATAAGGTGACTGAGAGATCAGCTGAGGCACTGAATTTTTCCACAAAACATTTTATCATTAAAAATGTGCTGAAAAACTCAGTTTATACATAAGTATACATAATTCATTGAGGGGGTTACAATCCAGGACATGAAACAAAATGTGTATGAAATGTTGATTATAAAACAGATTTGCTCTGTAAGCCTTCAATTAATTCACAAGGGAAATGCTTAACTTTGAAATAACAGGAATCAAGTGTCATTTATAGATTCGAACGGATTATAGCAGAGTAAGTAAAAAAATGCTCCTGAAATGTCCTACCACTTATATGTCAGTTTATTGCACTGTGGTGAGTTGTGGGTTGCTGCGATGCTGGAATCTATGTCATTGGTATTTCAAATAGAAACAATGTCATCCAAAGGGAACAGGTTTCAATAGAGTTTCCAGATAAGGATCAGACTATGAAAAAAGAATAGGCTGTCTGCTTCAGAGGAATTAGCCAATGAAAATCTTTTGAATAGCAGTGGATCACTGTCCGATATGGAAAAGCCTAATAAATAGCAGCAGATAATAGTAAGAGGTACTATGAGAAGATAAGTCATTCAACATATGACTGAGAAAGAACCATCTTCTCGTAGTAGAGCCCATCACAAGGATGTGGATGGAATACAGTCTATGGGAGTAAAATCTTCGAGACCTGCATTTGTTAATGGGGCATGCCTCAAAAATGAGGGGAAAAACTGTGTACTGACTAATTGTGAGAACTGAGAGGGTACGAAGTATAAATCTAGGAATATTAGAAGTTGCCAAAACTGAAATGGATTGCATGAAGATTGATGATCGATATTCTAGGCATCAGTGAGCTGAAATGGACTGGTATTGGCCATTTTGCAATCAAGATGCATTGATAATTATTGATAATTAAAATGTAAAAACTGGATACCAAGTGGTAAGAACTATATTTCGAAAATATTGTCTTGGTGATAGAAATGAAACTAGAGACAAGATGCTAGAATTTTGTGAGATCAAAAACTTCTTCGTTGCAGATACTCCTTTTTCACCAACACAAACAGTGATTAAACAAATGGACCTTTTCAGATGGAGTACACAGAAATACAATTAACTTCATATGTAGGAAGCTACAATGGAGAAACTCAATATTAGCAGCTAACATGAGATTAAACTCCCTCTGTGGAACAGATGATCAATTGTTCATATGAAAGCTCATGCTGAGTTTAAGGAAAATTAAAACAAGTCATTGAGCTTCAAAATACTGAATTGAGTGTATTTCACCTGAATTTGAGAACATCTTAAGAACAGATTGACAAATTAATCACTAAAAAGAGTTGGCATGGGGAGCTGTAGAATGACATCAAGAACACCATTCATAAAGGAAAGCAAAAGGTCATTACAAAGACAGTAGAGAAAAACAAGAAAACATTGGTCTGAGGAGACTTTCTGAAACTTGTTCTTAATCTTAGTATAGCTAAAGCAGAAGGAATGATGCAGTCAAAGGACATTAAAGGAAATTTGAAAGTGCAGCTCAAGCAGACAAAGAAAACCATGACAATACATGTGCAAAAAGTGAAGCTAGAAAATGGAAAATTTAGATAACATCTAGTATATCTCAACCTGAAAGAACTCAAGAAAAAAATCAATATTAGAGCTGCAATATTAAAAGATTCTCTGGGGGAAATATTTTATGCTGCAGGAAACATTGAAGAAGATGAAAAGAATATCGAATCACTTTACCAAAAAAGAATTAGACAGCATTCCACCATTGTAGGAGGTAGCATGAGTCAGAATCAATGGTGCTGAGGGCAGAAACTCAAGCTGCACTGAAAGCATTAGGCAAAACCAAAGCCAAAACCAATTGATGGAGTGCCAATATAATGTCCCCCAAACGAATAGAGCACTGGAAGCATTCACTTTCAGGAAATTTAGAAAACTACTTGTTTGACTAGAAGAGACCCACTTGGATCTCTATCAAAGAAAGGTGACCCAAAAGGATGCTTAAGCTACAGAACAATAGCATTGATATCACATGCAATAAAATTTTGTTGAAGATGATCCAAAAATGATAGCAGTAATACACTGACAGAGATCAGCCAGAGGTTCAGGTTGGATTCAGAAGATGTGGAACAAGTGACACCATTGCTGATATCAGATGTTCTTGGCTCAAAACAGAAAATACTACAACAATGTTTCCTTGACTATGCAAAAGCATAGAGCTGAAAAGATGGGGATTCCAGAACATTTCCTTGTGCTCAGGCAGAACTTGTGAATGGATGAAGAGACAGCTGTGCCATCAGAAGAAGGGAGTGCTCCATGGTTGAAAATTAGGAAAGACTTATGTCAGTGTTGTTCAATTTGTATGCTATGCAAATAAGCAAAGAAATTGAATGATACAATGACAAAGGCCGCATCGTATGTATAGATGATATAACCTCGCTTGCTGAAAAAGAGCAGGACTTGAAGCACTTGCTGATGAAGATCAAGGGTTGCAGCCTGCAGTGTGATTACAACTCAATGTAAATACACCCCAAATCCTTGACACTGAACCACAGGTAACATCTCGGTAAGTAGAAAAGCATTTGAAATCGACCAGCTTTTCATTTTTCTTAGATTCACAATCAATGCTCACTGAAGCTGTGGTTAAGAGATCCAAGAGGACATTGCACTTGGTAAATCTGTTCACAAGGCCTCTTTAAAGTGTTAAACACAAGAAGTTCACTTTGCCAGCTAACATATACCTGACCCAAGTCATGGTCTTTTTCAATTGCCTCATGTGAAAGTGAAGTTGGGCATTGAAAAGGAAGACTAAAAAAGAAGAACCTATGCATATGCACTTTGTGCTGGTGAGGAATATTGAAAGGACTGTGGTCTTCCAAAAGGACAAACAAATCTGTCTTGGAAAAAGGATAGGCAGAATGTGCCATAGAGACAATGCTGGTGAGACTGTATCACCCATACTTGAGCATGTCAAGAGCGATCAGTCCCTAGAAAGAGACATCATGCCTGGTAAAGGAGAGACCCAGCAAAAACGAGGGTGGCCCCCAGCAAAAAGGATGGATACAGTGGGTTCAACAATGAGCTCACACATAGGAGTAATAATGATGATGCTAAAGGAACAGGAAATATTTCATTTGGTTATACATAAGGTCACTATTAATTGGGGCTAATTCCATAGCACCTAATAGCAACTAAAGTTACTGTTCAGACAGGAATAGAGTCATTCTAAGCAAAATGTGTTTAAACATGTCTCTGAGATCAGTGGATAACTACAGGGTAGTTCTCTCAGTAACAGCCGTCTTAATCTCATTAGAATTCTTCAAATATAAAAGGTCCAGTTGAAACAGTGCCTCCTCAGAAGAGATATTGGTCCAGTAGATTTCCAGGTAGACACATCAGCTCAGAAGGTTCTGGTTACTGTTTCTGGATACCTCAAGGTGATAATCTTGCTAGATTTTCCTGTGGAGAACCATGAGGACTTACTCTAAAGACATTTTAAGAAGATTGAAAACTGCAGTGGTAACCAGAACAGGAAAGTGGCAATAAGTGTTTTCTCACCATGATGCCAATGATTCTATTCATTCTTGCAGGGATGACCTGCTGGAATTTCACTGACAAATCTTATCCTATTACTTTACAACTCTGATCTTGCCCTTTCAGACATAATCTTATTCTATAAAATCAAAGAACACCTTCAAGGAATACAATTTCAGTCTATGCCATTTTTTTTGGCATCACCCCCCTCTGGTGGGAGGGGGAGGCCAGCCTTGCTGCTGCTGGTTTATGCCATTTTGATATAATGTAAATCAATGGATGCAGAAGAGTGTGGTGTTCTTCAGTGAAAGTGTAGAGAGAAAAACCCTGCTTTTATAAGTGTGAAGATCTAGATGGTGATATTGAAAATCGGTACCCTCAAATTTTGATAATTTTTGTTTAATAATGATCTCTGACTTTGTTGCAATGCTTCTTACTTATCATCATACATCCAGCCCATCAAAAATAAAAAAAATATAATGGAATCAATTACTTTCTGTGCCTCTTTTTCCTTTCTTTTCTGAAAAAGAAGTGTCACCATTTAAATGGAACCACATGTGGAACTATATAAGTAAGCGAACCATGCAAAATATATATGTGGGAGAATGCACATGGAGAATGAGCACACAAGAGAAGGGAAAAATGCTTTGCTACTTGATGTTGGGTAATTAGCTGTGAGTTAATGCTAGATGTGCTTTTATAGTTAAGTTCCTTATGATATTATAGTCCATGTATTTGTATCTGGAATTATAAAATAGACTTTCTGCTTTTCAGCACTCATGTTTCTAAAACAAATTTTTGCAGCATACTTATAAAATGCCAATCGCAGTTTTCGGGAGAACTGTACATGGAAACAAATCTACTTTGGGAGTAATAATTTAGGAGTTGCATCACCATATTTGGATATTAAAATGCACTGCCATTGAGTGGGTTCCAACTCACAGCAACACCACTAGATCGAGTAGAACTGCACCCTTGTGCTTTCCAGGGTGTAGACCTTTAAGGAAACAGAACACAACATTGTTCTACCACTGAGTGGCTGTTGATGCTAGACCTTCTGACCTTGTCAGTGTGAGCAGACCAACACACAACCCAGCACATGACTAAGACTTCTTATTTGGGCATTAATTAGTGACAAATGATATAGTAGAAATTAACTATGTACTAACAAAAAAATGAACCCACCTTGACTTGTTTTCTTTCTGATCAATTAAATAATACTTACCTCTTAGAATGATGATGATGTAACCAAATTGAAAGGGTATATATGAAGAATAGAAAGAGATTGCATTTAAAACAGATTCCAAAATGTAGATAAGATCTTTTAACTTAGTAATTTGATATCAATTCCTTATTGTTTTTGCTTTGAATAACTTCACCCACTCCTAATGTTTTTGTTTTTGAAAGTCTGATGCACCTGTTGACTATCTTCAGATGAGGAAGAGATGTAGGCTTTTTTATGTCCCTACAATATCATGATTGTTTATTGTAGGGATTATCCTACTTGGGCAGTGATATGTGCCAGATAGTGTTTTAAGAACATTAGCAGAGAATAATTTTTTAAAATTCTAAAACAAAACAGAATAAAACTAAGAGTGGAGTATCATCACCATCTCCATTTAAGGTTGACAAAATGAAGATCAAAGTGATGCAACCTAAATAATTTTAATAACTAGGCTGTTACATCATGAGTTATGAGCTCTGAGAATTAAGTTCCAGAGTCAATGTTGAAACAGTTATGCAATAACGCCACTGGGAAAACTTTGTCATTATCATTGACCAAACTTCTACAGCTCTATCTAGCTGTCTATTTTCGATTACATAGTGAGGAAGAACCATTCATGAGGAATGGTTCTTGGTAAACATGAAGATCAGCAAAGAAAAGGTGTGTCACCATAGTTGCCCTAATGGGCTCACACATAGTAAGAATTGTCAGGGTGGTGCAGGACTGTACAGTGTTGTCGTCTCTTTTACATGTGGTCACCAGGAGTAGGCGTAAATTTGACAGCACTTATAAGAACAAAGGCCAACGTTATTGGAACAAATATATGTACACACACATATAAGTTTAATACAAATATATGTACACACACATACAAAAATGAATGCATTCTGACTTTTCTAATGTAATAGCAGCACAATGTAAATTAAGAGTTGATTATCAATTATGACAAATGGAGAAAATAGAGATGTTTACAGGCTTTCATTTTAGTTAAGTACACAATCAATGTTCATCAAAGCAGCAGTTCGGAAATAAAATATTGCATTAGACAAATATGTTGCTCATTACAAATATCAAGTGTTAAAGAGGAAAGAGGCCACGTTGAAGATTCAGGTGCACCTGACCCATGACATGATGATTCAGTAGTATCATATACATGTGAATGCAAGACAAAGAATAAGAAAGACATTTCTTTTATAGTACCCATGTAATACATCTCCATTTCTCATTTCCACAAGAACATTACTAAGAACCAAACTCAAAGCTAAGCTCTTTGACCAACTCCAACTCAAAGGGTCTCTATAAAATACAACTGAAAAATAAGCCCAAGTGGTATTGAGGCTGTAATTTTTTCCCGTAAATAGCATCAGTAGCTGTGAATACTCTTGTCATTAGTTGCCATTTTAACTCAAAGTGACATTAAATATGTAGAGGCCAAATGTGTTCCATAGTACTTTCAAGGCAGTGGTCATTCACAAGACAGTCACTAGATTTTACTCTGAAAGTCTACTGAATGAGTTTGAACTACAAATACTTGTATAACAATTTAGCCCTTAATGATTTGTGCTACTGGAGGACATAGACATTTCGGACACTTGAAGAATTGCTGCATTCTAAATATTCAAATTTTACATGGACTCCTCATACATTCTGTATTGATGTGAAATACTAAGTAGAAATAGATCTTATAGAACATAGCTAAATCATAAATTCATTGTTCATAGAAAGGTCATTCAGAATACCATACTATATAAGTTTACTACCAATTGACAAGGCAAATGTGTTAGTCTGGGTACAGTAGAGAAACAAATGGACATAAAATTATATGTATATAAGAGATTTTATGTAAGCGGTAAGTGCACATTAAGACAGTATTGCAACCTAGTGCTGTCCAAGCCCATAAGTCCAACATTAGCCCATGTGTCTGACACTGATCTATAGAGCCCTCCTCCGTATCAGAAAAGACATGCAATGGTAATGATGCAAACTGTAGGAGAAAAGCTAATCAGTGAGCACATAAGCATTGCAGAGCTGACAGGTGTATCCACAGGACTGCTCCAGCACCCAGCTTTGTCCCACATGTGTTTACTGGCCAGGTTGGCACAATAAACCGTAACTCATTCAACCCACCCCTTGCCAACTTGGAACCTGTGCACAATTCTTTAGCCTAACAATTGCAGGTAAGTAACACATACACCTTAATTGTATAATATATGACTCTATCCCCCCATGTAAGAAAGTTTGTAAGCCAACCACTTCATTCCTTTAACTCCCTAATTTTGGGTATCCAGTTTCTTTACTGTCCACTTACACCAAGCCAGTGTTCTGAGAAGACAATCATATTTTTCAAAGTGAAAAAATATCCATTCCAGTTGGAACCTTGTGAAGTTCTCATCTATACACAAAGTCAAATCAGGACAGACCATCCATAAAGTCATCAACAATATGCACCTGTTCACAGGCTCAAAAATCTCTTCATCTGGTGGGGTTCTGGTCAGCTCAAGGTGGGGTGCCTCACTTAGCCTCCCCATGGTGCCCCTTGGTCACTTTGATTTTAGATCATGACCTCATCACAAATACAAAACAAGCTCAGTCCCCTTGTGCTAGATCATGAACTTTAGACCAGTCAACTCGTTCTTGTCTTCTCTTTTTCCTGTAAACCAAGTGCACAGATGTCAGTAGCCAAACTCAACCT
The DNA here is from genome assembly GCA_004026705.1 of Nesogale talazaci. Taxonomy (NCBI): domain Eukaryota; kingdom Metazoa; phylum Chordata; class Mammalia; order Afrosoricida; family Tenrecidae; genus Nesogale; species Nesogale talazaci. Next base: position 73,244 of record PVJH01002578.1, on the reverse strand, counting down.
GTTTCTGTATTGCCGCATTTCTCCCATTTCCACTCAACAAGTAATATCAGGTGGTCCCTAGCAAGCATTTTAACCTGCCCAAAAACTCCCTTTGTGCAGTCATAGAGAGGAATTTCTTCATGGTTCCAGATTTTTTTCCAGCTTCTCACAAAGGCCACTGCTTCCTGAGTCATCCAAAGCACTGGATGGGGCAATTCTTTTCAAATATTTCTTTGCAGGCCTGGCCTAGACCCATATATAAATCAAATTTTAATGGCTGAAAGTAAGTGGGCTTATAAGCTTTCTATTTTCATACTCCCCCTATTTTCCCCAGAAAAAAACCGTGTAAACAATGTAGCATTACCTGAACTTTGGTTAGCCAAAGAAAAAGTGCTACCATGAAGGAAAAGTCAAAAAGCATCTTCTCTCTAATTTATGATTTGTTTCTCCAGTACCCCACACTTGGTACTAAAATGTGTTAGCCTGGGCAGACTGGAGAAATTCACAGAAGATCATTTTCTGTATTTTTTGGATCATAAGACACCCTTCCCCATCTCCCACCCCCAAAGTGGGAGGAAAATGATAGTGTGTCTTATGGTTCGAAGGTGTGCTACCCCAGAACATTTTTATATGCTGGTACTATTTGTTTTAGAATATTTTTTCTTGTTTTCCTGCTCTAAAGACTGGATGTGTCTTATGGTCACATGAATTTTATGGTTTGAAAGCTATCATATATATAAGAAAGAACTTTGTATAAAGGGTAAGTGCACATTAAGAAAGCATTCCAACCCAGTGCTGTCCAACCCCATAAGTCCAACCTTAGCCCATATGTCTGACACCAATATGCAAAGTCCTTCTCAATCTCACAAAGCTCATGCAGTGATGCTGACTTCAGGAGGAAAGCCAAATCATTGAGCTTGTAGGCATCTCAGTGCCGGCAGGGGTCTCCACAAGGCTGCTCTAGCACCCAGGGCTGCATCAGGGTAGGTTCATGTGACTTCTCTTCAGGGATGTTTGTAGGAAATGATCCTTGCCAGCTGAAGCAGGAAATTGGCTAAGGCAGCTGCACGCTGGTCCCACCATCAAAGAACAAGAGATCTGAGAACTAGATAGGTGAGGTTCACTGAGCCATTTTATTTCTCTGACCTTCCATCAATCCCATATGTGTTTATTGGCTAGCTTGAAACAATACATCTGAACTATCTCCGAGTAGATTCTTTGAGGTGTATATTGAGGAGGTGGGAAGACTTTAGAAGTCTCCCATGCTGTTTCTAAGAGCCAGATGAGCTAAGGTAAATTTAGCTAGGTTGAGGCTCCGTGGAGAAATGCTGAATGTGCTTGGTCCCAGCGACCTAAGGCTAACATTGTTTAGGGGTAGGGCAATGTCACATCTATGACTGAAAATTACAAATTGAAGCAAGATATTTATGGATTTAACAGTTACAAAGGATATATAAAATAGAAGAAAACTATTTTAAAAGGGCTTATACTAATTACAAATATGTTTTTAAAACTCTACTATTTGATAATATCTACTGCTTTACAAAAGTTTGAGTCTATTTTTAATTGACATTTTAACAAACTAGTAGTGTTCAAATATACTATATTGGAGTTCATATTATTGCATGAGCTCATCAGTGATTTAATTTTGTTGTGTAATAATAGCATCCATCCATTCATTTATTCAATCAATCCACATTATTGAACAGTTAGCAGATGTTCAATCAATATTCCTGGATGCCTCAAGTTGTGAAAATCTTTCCAGATACAAGTCCAAGCAAAATACATCTATTCATATCACAGAAGAAAAAAGTAAAGCAAAGCATATTTAGTCTGAGTCAGGGAAGGCTAGGGGAAAGCACCTCCTCAAAGCCTGTTGTCATCACAGATGCTCAGGTGTAGTGACTGTAGCACAGCGTGTAACTGCTCCGCAGCATCTCCATGCCTTCAAATATTTTGGAAGCTGACTGTCACATCTTTCTCCCATGGAGTGGCTGTTGGGGTTATACTGCTAACGGTTTGGTTAACAAGCAAGCAGTGCACCACTACGACTCAGGAATGTTTTGTGGTCTATTTTACCGAAGGCTGTTCTGACCGAGTGAATTATTTTATTATCACCCGAATATTCCTGACTTATCTTTGCAAATACTTTTTTTTTTCACTGAAGGGATCCTCTTGATATCTTTATGTCTGTGCCAGGAAATTCAGAAGAAGCTGCTTGGCCAACTGACTGAAAGAGATACGTATTTGTAGCTATTCCAAAGAATGATAACCCAACAGAGTGCTCAAATTAGAGAAGAATATTATTAATGTTACATGCAAGTAAATATTTTTTGTTTTTTGTTTTGATTTTTTTGTGGGGGGCATCACTGCCCTCTGGTGGTGGGAGTAAGAGGCCCAGCCTTGCTGCTGGATTTGAACCTCCAACCCAGTGGGCTGCAGTCCTGCACACAACCACTGCGCCACCGGGGCTTAGCCACATGCAAGTAAATTTTGTTGATTGCTACCCAACAATGATTTGAGCCGTTCAATGACTGAGGGCTGCCAGAGGTTCAGGCCCGATTCAGAAGAGGGTCTGGAATGAGGGATATCATTGCTTATATCAGATGGCTCTTGGTTCAAAACAGAGAATATCAGAAAGATGTTTCCTTGTGTTTTATTGGCTATGATTTAAGGACATCGTACCTGGAAAGGGAAGGGGCAGGGCCACCAATAGATTGATATAGTGCAGGGGTGCTCAACACGTCAATCAGGATCTACTAGTCGATCACAAATGTTGTGTGGGTGAGTTGCATGGCATTAAAAAATACATGTAAGCCTATCATCAATCACATCACTCAATTGAACTACAGCACAGCCAAGCAGTTGTAATATTGTGTCCAACGCATGTGTAAACAACTGCACTAAGTGCAGCAAAACTGACAAGCTAAGCTATCGTCAATTTTTATACCTTGAATTTTTCTCTTAAATGTAAGAAAGGATAAATAAATAAATAAATAAATAAATATTAAAAATGTAAGGGAGGTTATTAAAGTGAGTGGGAGAGCTGGAGCAACTAATAAAATAAAAATATATCACTTTCATATGGCATGGGAGAAGTTGACACTACAAGCCAGCATTCTGCTGAAGTACAGAATGCATGAACAGTTCTGGAACTTACTCGCAGAGGGAAAGTACCCAAGCATGAGAAAATGTTTGAAAACCTTTTTGATGGCATTAGTCAGCTCTACTTATTTATCTGAGGCAGCCTGTTCCCACATAAAGATCCTTAAGTACTGTTCCCCCATGACTGATGATCACTGGGAAATGTGCTTGAGGCTGGCTGTCAGCAGCTACTGTCCGGACTATGCCTCCCTGGTTCATTCCATTCGGGGCAAGTCATCCAAGCGAATTCAGAAAATGACAAAGACTGCACATAGTCAATTTTGTTGTGTTGTATAATATGGACTCATGTGATTATGCGAGGTACGTAAACATACATTGTACATATAAAGAATTCTCGATGCATTTATGAATAAACAAAAATAAAAGAACTATATGCTTTGCTAGATCATCTTGACTTGATCCTTTTAGAAGTAGTTCACATGTTGAAGAAGTGTGAGCACCCCCGACATAGTGGCTGCAACAATGGGCTGCAACCCAGGAATAAATATGAAGACCAAAGGGCAGTTTCCATTCTGCTGTGCACAATGCTGACAGCTACCCTCTACAGCAGGCCTGGCCCTGCTGACCTGATTCTATCACACTGACTTCATTCTTGGTCTGATTTCTAATTACATACTTCTTCGAATTTCAGTCTTAGTCTCATTAGATCTCTAACGTAGGACTAATTTTTCAAATTATTTCACCCATTTCTTTCATTGCAACCATCAACTCTACTTGGAGAACTCATGTCATTTTTCCCATTAGGATATCTCCTCCAATGCTCAGACAATTGTGATCAATTACCAGCCAGCCGGATTCCTCACTGGCATTTTAAACAAACACGGTTAGTTAAACTCTTCAGCTTTCCCTAGACTCTATTGTTTATGACATCTTGTGGCATTACCATTAACCATGCACTCAAATAGTATTGCTTAGGTAATCCTTTCATCTTCTCTTTGTTCTCAATGCATCTTGAAATTCACCCATCAAATACTCGCTCTTTAATTTTTAAAGTGCCCCTCAGTAAAGCCCTTCCTTTCTGTCTTTAATAGCTTTGTTTGAGGTCAAGTCCTTACCATCTCTACAGACTTCTTTCAGCAGACTCCTAAAGGAGCTACAGACTTTTGTGTTTTGTTCATAGAGAAACGGTCATCTGCTCACTTACTAAATCACTCATGATACACAAATAAGACTGTGTCAAATCTTTGTCTAAAACTTTAGCAGCTCCCCAGATCGCTTTGGAATAAGCATACATTCTTTGGCAATGCCCATGTGAACATTTCTAAAGTACCTGCAGCTTATCTTTCTAGCCTTCCAAACTGCCATTCCATGCCTTGAACTTTATGTTCCGTGAACTTCATACTGTTTATTATTGCTTTCATACTCTTTGAAGTTTCTTCGGTACCTTTGATCGTTCAGTACTGTCTGCCTGGAATGCCTTTTATTCCCTTTTCAATCTCCTGCACACCTGGCTGATACCATATTTAAGTTTGGGCTCCAGGAGGGATCACTTTGTACCCTCCTGCTAAATTGTGTCATACCCATATATATTTCCATGATATTTTGAAAATGTCTTTATTTAATTCATTCTATTATATTATAAGCATAACATATTCACACAATTTGGTAGGGGGATAAAATGAGGTAAAGGATATAAGCAGGATGTGCAAATTTAAACATAATTTTAAAATATTAATGATGCACTGATGCTGATCCCGATAATGATGATGATGTTCAAAACAATGATGACATGATTATAATAATGATCTGTGTGTAGGATCATGAGTAAGGAGAGATGGCTGAGATGAAAATTTAATAATATTAATCATCCAACATATTTGGATGAAATCAGCCAGGGAAAATTATAGAGACTGAAGCACAGACAATAAAAGATTAATCATCTTATAAGAGTGACATTTAATATATTGGTAAAGAAAAAAGGAACAAATAATAGGCTAGCACTAATACTCAGAGAAGAGAATAACAGCTTAAATAAAATGATTCCATCATATCCAACTGAGAAGAGTGGCAAGTAAAAGTGGAAACACTATGAAGATTTAAACTTTTTTAAATGGATGACACTCTTCTTTGAGTTTAATAAAATAGGCATCCTCATTTACTTGAATAATTTCAACATACACTTTTATGGCTAAATTTAAAGTAACTGTTAATTAGGATATTTACAATTGCATCTATGACACCATTTAAACAGAACAAAAAGCAAAATAGGGATTCTGTCCTTATCACCTAGCATGACACACATAGTATATTTTTAAAAGATCATTTAATAATAAAAATAATTCCACTAATTCAGAAGCATTTCCTGAGTATCTTGGTTTTAGATAATTTTTCTGATGGGGTGGTTTTTATATAGAAAACCCCATAGAGTCTACAAGAAAGCTTCTTGAAATAATGGGGGAATTTAGCAAAGATACAAGGTAATGGACCGACAAACGAACAATCAGCTGGTTTTTTTTATACACCCTCTGTGAAGAAATATATAAAGGGATTCTTCGGGAAAAGTGGAATGTGCAGTAAACGTACCTCAGAAACAGTTGCCTCCTTTGCCATGAGAGGAGCAGGAATGGAGGAATGGCACTTGTCTATAATTACTGACTCTCAATGAAAAGTATTTCATAGACATAGCCTTACCAAAAAGGAAGAAATAGTTCAAAGACTTGAAAATTGTCATAGAATCTAGATTTCTTTGAAGCCATGGAGGCTGGGTAAATTCTGAAAAATATTTCTCTGAAGAAATCTTCAGATGTTAAACCAAAATATCTACCCTGAAGTTTTCCTAAAACCCAACATAGGAAGAATTTAAATCGAGGAATGAATGGAAGGAATGTTTACTTGAGCATTGTTCTTTTCAGATTTATTTACACAAGATGAAATATTCCACAGCAATTGAAAAGATTAGAAAATAAACTCAGGGGCAGTGATGCACCCCCCTCCAATAAAAGAAAAGAAACTCAGGGAAAAGTGAATTTATGTTAATAGGTCCTGATACTACTTCATCCACCACATTCCTGCTAAGTAAAAATTATCAGGATGCCAGGTGTTTGTCATACAAGTACATCTATTTAATCACGAGTTTATATTTTATTCTGGAATTATCTCTTTAGACCCAATTGTTAGGTATACTTCCATTAATAATTAGATGGGGTGGGTTTTCTAATAATCAGGGTGGAGGTTGATTTTTGGAATGCTCTTATGTGACAAAATAAAAAGTTAGCAGCTTGTAAGAATAAAACATGAGATTTATTCTTCTAGGCTTCAATATTATCAATTCAGTGTAGTAAGATTTGCTTTCTGGCAAACGAATTGCTTAAAGTTTTGTATGAGGAATCAACTGGGTGACAGTAGGCTTTATCTTTAACTGTTTACTGGTTACTTTATGTAAGGAGCGTTGGTGGGGTAGTGGGTTACACGGCGGGCTGCTAACCACATCTAGGAGGATGATCTTACTTCTCTTTCTACTGAAGAACTAGAACCAAACCAAGATAACCGGCATGTGTGCTGGCTCTCAGGATGCACCCTAGCCTGTTGCTAACGCTTCTTTTTCTACTCTGCCTTCTGTGACTAGGAATGAATTTTACAGCCATATGTAAAGCAAGTTCTTCACAGTTCCAGTAAATTGTGTCTCATTTAACCCCACCCAAAGTCATCATTTCATCAATTTCCCCTTCTCCATTTAAATTCTTCATGTTTCCCCTCTTTTTTTTAAGGAAATGACTCATTAAACATAATCATTTTCTTATCTTTGAAAGTATATATTTAAACTACTGTCTTTGCCCTTCCAGATAATCCTCAATTTTTATGCAGTTCTATATGGTAAAAATATTTGTAAAATTAAATATTTTCTCTTCTTCCAGATTCCTCCCATTCTCTTTACTTTTCTTCATTTAATTTCTTTACTTATCCAGTATAGAGTAATAAGTATTTTCAATTTCACTAACGCTGTCATGAATCTGAGTTCGGTACAAAAACTTAGCCTTATCTTATTAAAGGTATCAGCAGCATTATACCCAGTTATGATTGCCCCTGCCTCTAACAACCTCTCCCTTTCTTTCCAACACTCTACCTTTTCCTGGATGACATCTTTTGCTCCAGAACATGTTCCTTCATCTTATCTTAAATGTCTCCTAAGTAACCTGATATTTTAGGGTTTGCATATCCAGATTAAGTTTTTCACTTCCTTTTCTTTATTTTATTTATTTTCTTGTGGTTCTATCTTATAATAAATCTTAAGTATCATCTATTTACAAGGTTACACAATGCTATCTTCTGTCCTGGGCTCTCTTTTTAACTTATGATTTAGATTCCCAACTTCTATACAACACAACTTATTCTTGGGTGCCAAATAGTTATCTTAATATTCCTGAAACTGCATTCCTGATAGTATGCATTCTCATAGTCTCCACATTGTAGTAATTCAGACTAAAATTGATCTTAGGCATTTTCATTGTCGCTCTTGGCTATCACTTATCACTATTTAGCATTCACACTGGAAAAAATAGTCATAATATTTATCATCATTCCTCTTCACTAAACTTCCTAATTAGTGAGAGCATAAATATATTCCATAGTATGCATTCTTTGAAATTTCCAGTTTTCAAAGCAAAATAATTAAATATTTAATAAAGAAGTCAATGAGAATAAAATAAGTCGATGAGAAAACACATTAACATTCTTTTAATGAAAAGTGGTAATCACAATGAAAGTCAACATTTTCTTCAATTGGAAACATGGCTTCTAGCACTCTCTTTTGGTCTTATGTGTGTATAATGAAAGCAAATATTACTTTACTAGGTTTGAAGGTAAACAAGGGATCATCTAGCTAAGAAGCCACCAAGCCCATGTGGAGGAAGCACACCAGCCTATGTGATCATGAGGTGTTGAAGGAATCAGGTTTCAGGCATCAAAGAAGGAAAAATCATACCATTGTGTGCTTCCCTTCCCAATACAACAATTGAAGACAAATGAGTGCATAAGCAAATATGGTGAAGAAAGCTGAGGTGCTTGGCTATAAAAAGATATACCCTCTGGTGTCTTAAAGGCATGCAGGTAAACAGATGTCCATCTAACTCAGAAGCAACGAAGCCCATGTGGAAGAAGCACAGCATCCTGTGTGATCACGGGATATTGAAGGGATCAGGTATCAAGGCATCAAGGAACAAAAAAATCATATCATTGTGAAAAGGACCATCTGTGGGCAACTGACCATCCTCTTACAAAAGGGTTGTGGGGAGGATATGATCCATTCAGAGTTTAGTGTTGTAACTATGAAACATAAAATTTTCCTCTAGTTCTTCAATGCTTCCTCCCCCACCACTATCAAGATCGCAATTCTGCTTTATAAATCCGGCTAGACTAGAGGATGTGCACTGGTACAGACAGGAACTGGAAACACAGGGAATGCAGGGCAGATATACTCCTTAGGAGCAGTGGTGAGATTGGCAATACCTGAAGGATGGAGGGAGGTTGGGGTAGAAAGAGGGTCCTGATTACAAGGATCTACATATGGCTTTTTCTCTTGTGATGGACAACAGAAAAGTGGGTAAGGAAGAGTTGGTCAGTGTAAGATATGACAAAATCAGGGTAATTTATAAATTATCAAGGGTTCATGAGGGAGGGGGGAGAGGGGAGCGAGGGGGGAAAATGAGGAGCTGATACCAAGGACTCAAGTAGAAAGCAATTGCTTTGAGAATCATGATGGTAGCAAATGTACAAAAACACAAATGTGCTTGGCACAATCAATATATGTATGGATTGTGATAAGCATTGTACGAGTCCCCAATAAAATGATTTTAAAAAATTACTTTATTAAAATTATTGCAATTTTCCAGTTTCTTTAATTTGATATTTCTGTATCAGATTTTACCATTTTGAAGAGTAATCAGCATCTTTGTATCATCATTGCTTTAGTTCTTTTTCCTCAAAATTTCCTTGTGTTTTCTCAATGGAATCTCAAAAACTTTCCCTCACACCTATGCTGGCATTTCATAATTAAGCAATTCTCCAAACAAATTGCCAATAAATTTGACTGGGGACACAAAAACAGAGATTTGGCAAAAAATTTCAAACTCAAAGTCTTAATATTATTCATGAATTATGAACAACCAGGTTAGTTGTCTAGAGTTTGGCTTCATCAGAACTTGGCTTGACAGACTAGATTACTAAATTGGGTTACTACTTTGCTAGCGGACCTGCTGTACCTCTGGAGACAAATAGCACTTTATTCAAGTCTGCTTGAAGTCTCGATGGCTTCTTACCAAAAAATAAAAGTTCCTTTTTAAATGATGAGCATGCTAAGAAAAGTGTTCATTCTTCTACTTTACAAATGTGGATGTTTTCCATAAAGAGTCTTTCCTGTTCTCTTTGTAAACAGAAAAGTAGCCAAACATCTGGGCAGCAAATGCCCTGCATCTCCTGGACGCATCCTTGGATGACTGTTCTGCAAAAAGGAAAAGATTGCCAACTTTTTTGGCAAAGTTTCTATCTGCAACCCCTGACTCAGTGGTGCCTGTGATTTCAATCCTCTAATTAAACATTAGTTTGCTCATGGAAAAGTATTTTGTGGCTGTTAGAGTCAGTGAATCTCTGGGCTGGTTTAGCTTGATGCACCACCTACTTAGAAGCCCAGATCGGCCAGCATGTGTCTTTAAGCTGTTCCATGAGGCAAGCTCTCTGATTAATGAGGTTTGCCGTATGAGGACCTCCACTCTCAAATTGCTCAATCTGACAACTGAATAATAAGAATGGTTTTCCCAGGTTTGTGTTTGCCTAACATTCCTGTCATTTGATATCAATTTCTGTAGGTTCCTGCTCTGTTGGCATAATGTTCTGTTCACAAGAAGTTCCTGAGGATGCAGTCATGACTACAGGACATTGGTTGCCATCCTAAGGTTTTTTAGGTAAGCACACACAGCCCCCACCCGAGAATTAAATGTGCTGAAACAACTCTTAGGGAAGTATTCTCATAAGAACAGCAGTATATGTTCAAAGGTGGATCTTAGTTTTCTACCAATTAGCTAGTGGGCATGGTATTTTTACCCAGAACATTTTCAGAAAATAAGGAGAAAAGCACATTTTTGTGTGTGTGTGTGTCCACATAGTCTGTACAAAATTATTACCATAGATTTTAAAATTTTGAAGGAAATAAAAGGCTCATAGAGGTGAAGTAATTAGTGTTGAAAGAAAGCATTTAAGGCTATCTATGTGCTAATTATAGGAGCCTTGGTGGTATGGTGGGTTTGTATTGGGCTGCGACTGCAAGGTTAGCAGTTTGAAATCTTCATCTGCTCTAAGGATAAGCATCCACTCTCATAAAGATTTACATCTCAGAAGCCAACAGGGACAGTTCTACTTGTTCCCATAGAATCACAATGACTAGAAAGCAGGTACAGAGCAGGGAATTGGGGTTTTCAGCTCTACCAAATGTGTATATGCCATGTGTGATCTAGTGTAAAAATTATGCTTAATTATATAGAAAAGTATCAGAGGGGAGGAACCACTGACCAATGTATAAAACACTTAATAGAAGAGCAGACACTTAAAGTAGCTTTTGAAAGCAGAGGAGGATTGCAATAGATAAGGGGTAGAGCTTGCTCTGTTAAAGAATCCATTTATCCTGTCTGCACCCAGTTTTTCTCATGTTCAATACTTACAAAAAAATCAAATTTCATTTCACGTGGTTGTCATTAGAATCACAATAAATAATGTATAAATTACATGGCTCATGGTAGGCATTCATGAGTGATAGTTGTTATTATTTAGGAATTACCTAGTTGAAATTTTTATAAATAAAAGTCATATTATTAACCAGCTCTCTACACCCCAATGTATTTATTCATGTTATTTCAGCCGCAAAACGCCTGTCTTTCCTTAGTTCTTGTGTGTCTATTTTCAACCTATCAGATTTTAAAGACCCTGCTTATATAACAAATCCTCTGTCATACCTGTTCTGCCCCTCTCTTTCCTGATCTCTTATCCACTCTCCTTCATGTGTTTTCGTTTCTGTGTTTCAGCATTTGCATCAATTGTTCCAGCACTCTTATATTTTTATCTAAGTTCCCTTTCCCAGTCACTATCCACAGTGCAAACGCTTCACTTCTACTTTAAATCTCTCATTTTATTATGATTTGGTGAGTTAACTATGCATGGGGTACTTTGGAGATAGATAAAATAATATTTGATTTAAAAGTGGGTAGCTTTTTAGTGAATTTTATGTTCCAGAATTATGCTAAAGCCTTGACATCTACAATGCTATCTAAATGGTGACAAGATTTTCTAATCCCCTTGCACCATTACTTAATTTTCTATATCATATGACGTACTTTATCATGAAATAAAAATAGCAAGCATGTCTCAGATAGTTTCAGCAAAGGTCTCAAAGTAGCCCAGCTGGAAAATACTATGTATTGAGAATCCAGATCTTGAGATATCAGAGTGTCCATTCTGACTCTCCTGTGCTGTTTGCACAGTTGAGAGGAACAAGACAATGACTTGTGTTACATTTGATTGTTCTATGTATTCTGATTATTACATAAGCTATAAACATCTTACTTTTCTTATGTTAAATGTACAAACTTCCAAAGGATCCAACTTAAAACTCCCAGGTCAGCCAGTAGCAGTGACCCCGGCATAGTGGAGCAGTTCATGGCAAACATATTTATGAAATCAATCCTTCACTTTTTATTACACTGCCAGCTTCTGAAAACATAAACTCAGCACAGCAAGGTCTTCACTCTCAAGAAAGTTCTTTTTCGCAAATAGTATCTGTGACCTAAAACAGAAACTTCAATGATTTTTTCCTAAGGTAGTAAAATACTTTTTAAACACTGGTATAGCAAATTAGAACTAAGCATATATTTAAATAAGTAAAATCTTAAGTAATGTGCTCGGACCACTATTAAGTATGACTAGTTATTTTCCAGTGAAAATAGCATGTGTTCTTAAAGAAAAGACCATTTCACGTTTCCGGGGAGTTTGGAGTCTTCTACTTGTTACTTAGTCCCCTAGAAATTTTCATTTTTAGGGTTTGAAATCCCTTCAGTTCCAAGGAAGCTTGTAAAAAAAATCACATTTCCCATCAAACCATGTTCTTCTTAGGAGACTGATACTGACCAACAATAAAAATAACATTATAATCAATTCAGATTTACTGATGATAGTGAAAGATGTGAACATATCTCACAAATTGCACAAATACACATTCTGAAGTCTTTAGCAAAATTTCATTTGCATGTGATATTCATGATATTGTTCTAACATTTGTGCATTTTATTGGAGCACCGTTCTTCATAATTGGAACAACTACAGATATTTTCCAGTCAGTTGACCAAGGAGTTTTCCTCCCAATTTTTTGGCATAAATGAGTGAATGCTTCATCTGCTTCTTGGAACCTTTCACTTTGGTATTCCATCAACTTTTGGAGCCTGTTGTTCACTAATTCTTTGAGTGCAGCGAAGACATCTTTATTCAGTACCGCTGGTGCTGATTCACATGTTATCTCTTGAAAAGTTGGAATGTCAGTAAGTTCTTTTTGGCACAGTGACTCTGTATGTTCTTTCCATCTTCTTTTGATGCTTTTTGCATTGTTCAATATCTTACAGAATTTTTCAGTCCTGCCACTTCAGACTTGAATTTATCTTTTGTTCTTTCAGTGTACTATATGATGATTGTGTTTGATCAGGTTGTCTAGAAAACAAAGTCAGCTATGTAAAAGAAAGAGTTTAGGGGCTGAGCCCCGGTGGCGTAGTGGTTGTGCGTGGGACTGCGACCCACTGGGATGGAGGTTCAATTCCAGCAGTAGGGCTGGGCCTCCTACTCCCACCACCGGAGAGCAGTGATTGCCCCCCCCCAAAAAAAAAGAATTTATATTGAGAATTATATATAATATATCCTGAAGGCCTTCAAGCTCAGTCCAACTCAAGTCCTTAAGTGTGATATTAACCTGTAAGTCCCTCTTCTGATTAATGCAACCAAATGTTGGTGATGCAGAAAGGTGCATTGGGCAGAAGAAAAATCACAGGCTTGTAAGTGGATAGTCTTGTGGATACAACATTGGTCGGAACACGGCAAGGAACTAGCAGCTGTCAGGGTCAGGTGACCCTCATGGGTCCACTCTTTGAGTCAAGCAGAGGGAAGATGATGATAGGGCAGTGGGTGAATAGTTTTCAGACTCTCTCATTCTAATATAAAAGGACATGCCCTCAAGGAGGTGTCACTGAGTTATCATTTGATTGACAGGTCTGACTCCACCCCAAGCAATAAGTGTCTAGTTGACAAGAAAACAAAACAAACAAAACCAAAAAACCAACCAACTACCACACTGAATGTGTTCTTCCTGTCTAGTGTTAGAACTCTAAGTTTTTTCTCACTTCATTATAGTACTCTATTTTAATTTCTAGAAGTTTCCTTTGCAACTTTGTGTTCAGCTCTTTGGCTTCACCATTCTTCCCATTTTCTTTCGCTACTCTGCAATGAAGGAAGAGCTGCTTCTCAAAGTAGACTCAACCATCGTATTGTGGATGGAGTGAAGCCTTCAGGAGCAAAGCTTCAGGACCTTTGTGTCCTGATGATGCAATACTCAAAGTGAGAAGAAACAGCTGAAAGCATGTATCAATATTTGGAAATTGGAATTTATTAAGTGTGAATCTGGGAAAATTGGAAGTTGGGAAAAAACCAAGATGGATCATATATAGAAATATATCCTAGGCACTAGGGAATGGAAATGGACTGGTATTGGCCAGTTTGAATCAGGCAGCCATCAGTTACTCATATGTAAGTTCAGGGTAGAAGACTGACTAGTAGCCATGCATTGGACTTCCAGCCATAAGGTGAGCAGTTCAAAACTACAAACACTCCATAAGAGAAATAGGAAGTTTTCTACTCCAATAAAAAGATACAATTTCAGAAATGCCCATGAACAATTCTACTCTTATGCCGTTATGAGCCAGCACAGACTCCATGAGTGAGTTTGGTTTTGAAGTTCGTGTCGAAGCTAAACAAAATTAAAATGAGCCTAGAAAATTCAAAATAGGACTTTTGTAATTTACATGAATTTCAAGAACTTCTCAAGAACATGATTCATAAACTGATCACATAGTGCATGAAGGAAGCAAAAAGGAATTAAAAAGTAAAGACAGAAAAGCTCAAGGTGGCTGTCAGAAGAGACTCAAACTTGCTATGAATCACCAAGCCACTAAGGTACATGGAAGAAAACATTAAAAGTTGAATAAAATGTTCAAAAGATGTCACAAGAGGATAAAGCATTAAAATAAAAAGTGTAGAGACCTAGAGTTAAAAAACTAAAAAGGAAAAAACACACTCACCTTGCATTAAACTAAAGCAACTGGAAATAAAAATCAAGTAGGAATCTTGAAAGATTCTAATGAGCAACATATAGAACTATGTAAGAAGCATCAAAAAGTGAAAAGAATACAAAGTCACTGTAGCAAAATGATGTTAGCTGACATTCAATAATTTGAAGAGGTCAAAAACTAATGATACTGAAAGACAAAGTCCAGGCTGTACTGAAGAAGGCATTATCCAGAAGGAAGACTTCAGGAATATCTATAGAAATATTCAACAATACGGTGAAAAACTGCAAACCCTCACTCTTCTATGTTAGATAATCTGGAAAACAACTACCTGACCAACTGACTGAAAGAGTTCCGTATTTGTATCCATTCCAAACAAAGATGACCCAACAGAAAATTAAAATTAGAGAATAATATTAATGCATGCAAGTAAATTTTTACTACAAAACCATCAAACAGCATTTGCAGCAAATCATTGCTGCTAGAAATTCAGGTCAGATATGAAACAAGGGATAGCAAGACTAGAAAAGAATCAATATTTGAACTGTGTTGCTGGACAAGAATATTTAAAATACCATGGAATGCTCAAAGAACTTACAGGTCTGTTCTGAAATCGTACAGCTAGAATTCTCCTTAGAAGCAAAGATGTCTAAATTTAGTTTCATGCACTTTGAGCATGTTATAAGGAGAGAGCAGTCTCTGGGGAAAACATCATGATTTGTACAGTAAAGGTGTGGGGGTGAGGAGGGGAAGAAGGGGAAGGCCCCTGACAGGATGCATTGGCAGAGTGGGGACAGTGACAGGTGCAAACACAAGAGCCATAGTCAGGTTGGTTCAGGGAGAACGGTGTTTCCTTTGGTTGCACATAGTGTCTCTGAATTGGAACTGATTCTGATCACCTAACAACTTCCAAAATACAAAGCTGAATATGTATAAGGTACTAGGAAGCTCTGAAATAATATTCACTCGCCATATTTTCCTAGTAAAAGCATCGATTCTACAAAAATGACTTGATTATTACTCATGTTTCTAAGATTGTAGAAATTACACCTTCAAATTTTTACTACTTCCTGAGTTCATTTTGTTAACTCAGGTTATGCCCAAGTTTCTTTTGTAATTTGGAGATTCTGTGTTCTCTTGGAGTCCTGGAGTAGTGAAAGTGTTAATGTGCTTGGTTACTAATCAAATCATTGCAGATTCAATCAACCAAGAGGTGTCTTGGAAGAAAGGCCTGGATGTCTCTGTGCCCCAGATCAGCTATTGAAATTCAGGAGACAGAGCTCTTCTCAGATACATGTGGGAATGCCATAGGTTACCATTAACTCCATGGCAATAATTTTGTGTGTGTGTTTGTGTATATATATGTATAAAAGATCACCTTGGCATAGATAAACCTCTTCTTTGTCCTCAGAGACTATTAAATGGTTATTTTATAACTTAAAATATGTAATAAAGTTTTATTGTAAAATAATTGTCCTTTATCAATTTCTAATACTCTTAAAGGTTTGAAATAGGTATGAGTGGGTCACCAATGGGAACAAAATTCTGGTTACGCTAATTCTATCTGAACCAATTGGAAGAACGTACTGAAAGATGACTCATGATTCTATGTTATTTTAAATTATGCATATACCTGGAGCTTCTCAGGATCTGAAAACTATACACCCACCCTTATCTTGTGGGCAGGATTAAGTTACAGAGCCTCATCTCTTTATGACAATCTGGGGTTATTCAAGAGGCATGGTCAGTGCTATACATATCCCTGGCAACTTTGGAACATAGCCAAATGTGCACAGCATGTTAGGCCCTCTTTCTTCTCCAGGTCGTTCCCATTATTGTGGAGCATACAGTACCTGGGGGTTGTGGTGGTGGTTCCCACCCCATCATCTCCTATCTCCAAGCCAGGTGAGCACCTTGTTCATTCTGCATCTTCCCCAACCACAGAGACTTGCAGTGCCCAGTCCTTTTGTTACCCTTTTTTCCTCCTCTTTTTCCACCTACCACCTCCATTGTTTCTGCAGGCCTCACTTACTCTCCCTTTGCCGGCCTGCAACACCCCCTCGCCCTGCTGTCATTCTGTGTCCTCAGAGGCCAAACAGAGATCTGTGAGATGAATTGAAAAAGGGATCCCATGACTGGTCACCCATAGCCCAGATGGCCCTGTTGTCTGCAGGGTCTCTGGTGCAACATTGGAAATGACATACAGTGGCTGTTCTGTACCTTACACACCCTTATGGAACCTAGATGATCAGAAAGAATGCAAGATAGATATTTTAAGAATGTACTAACTGCAAAATATCAGACAAGGAAATAATTGATAAGTGAGGAGTGGATGTCTATGTTGCATATGAGTTATGTCTCAAGGTCACCCCATGTGTTTTTATTACACAGTGCAGACAAGAATAAAGCTGCTTTTTTATTTATCTATGTGTAATTTGAACTGATTGCTTACATTTTTTCTGATTTCTTATGTTTATGAAGAACAAGCACTCCTCATTTATCAAGAAAGAGACTCAATATTCAGGTTTTTATGTAGGCATTGCCATTATGCAAAAAATAGAGAATACCTACATCATATTGTAAAATAGGTAATGATTACACATAACTGTCAAATTATATCTTCATGTAATGGATACAATGCATCACTTCATAACTTTTAAATTGTTGTGAATCAGGGTCCTGCTGAGGTGACACATAATTTCAACCATCCGAGAAAGTGTTTCTTTCTGCCAGATGTATGCTGCTAATATGAAAAATCATCAGACAGTCAATTTATTATAACCATCATTAAAAAAATAGATTTGGGGAGTGAGGAGGAGGTGTGGTGTAGTAAAGAATAATACATTAGAGAAGTCAGAACACTGTCAAAATGGTATCTCATAGTTTTCTTTATTGATGTGATTCACTATCTTCAGAGCTTTATAGAAGCAAAGTATAAGTGTGAAACAGTTTTGGCAATTCACCCAGAGAATTAGATATGCACAAAATATTTATCTATTTGAAAATCCTCACGTGTATGTATATATTTATTTATATTTACATATTCATTTCAATATTCTATATTACTAATATGAGGGCAAATAGGAAAGTATTGTTAAAGATCATAGACACCTTGATCAAAAAAATAATATCTGCATATGAAGCTATTGCTTTTCAATATATCCTCTAGAATAGATAAATACAGTGTGGGTGAGGCTTACATCTTTCTAACCCTTCCCTGAATCATTCTACATTCTTCATTTCAAACCAAATCAAAAGAGCAGTTTGGACATCTTCAAGGGACTCACCATGCTCGTTTACAATGCTATTTAGATTTAGGGAACAAAGAAAGAGTCTAGCAAGACAAGAAGTTAAGGTGATTTCCAAGAAAAAAATAATAGAAGAGCCCTTACTAATTTGGAAAAAAATGAGCTGAAGCATTGTCATAGTAGGCAGAAATATCAAGATGTTTCTTCTTGATTTTTTTCTCACCAAGTTAGTTTTAAAATTTTCTTAAGACCCTCTTCACTTTAATTATTTGTCCTTGCCTTGTCCACTTTGAGGATGTTTATTATGAGTAATTTTGGGGATTCTCCAACTAGGAAACCATTGGGTTTTGTATGTGTGTGTTTTAACCAATGTCCAGGAAAAATATATAAGTAATTATAATAATAATAACAAAAGAAAAACCTGTAGATAGTTCAAGATCTGTTTGTTGACCTCCAGGAGTGTTGCCCAATGGAATTCATTGGGATGCCACATCCTGGTCCCAAAGCATATCCTTGGCACTCCCTGGGGACCCCACCACACCGAGGCGAGAACGTGCAGCAGTGCATCAGGAGGGACAGAGCATGGGGATCCCAAAACCGTTGCTTTGATTGGGCTTTTTTCCTTGAAGGCGTCACTGGGAGAACACCCACCAATCACACATTCATGTTTACATATGATTGAGAAGAAATTCATGTGCATGAACTGGAACCCTTGCTGCACTACTTTTTTATATAGCTTTGTAAGTGTATATATACAGAGGCTTCAAAAAGTTAATAGAAATGTGAAATTAAAAGATAATGGATTTTTCCACGAACTTTTTGAAACTCACATATCATTAAGAAACATATCATTTATATACACAACTAACTTATATATCAAAAATATTTGTCCAAATTCAAAATATCCCAAAGAAACCATGTTGTCAATAATTAAAATAATATAGTTAATTGTTTGCAAATAATTTCACATTTTAAGGCTTTTTTATTGTTTTCATTTTCAAGGTATTTAATTTATTGTATTTGCAAAATGAAATGAATCAGAAAAAATGATGAGAGTTAAAACTATATGTTTGGAACGAAGGATCAGTTGCAGAAAGAGAAAAACATTCTAAGAAGCAAGATTTTTTCTTTTCATCTAATTATTAAACTAGTGGTAGGGACTTGCTTTGTAGGAGTTGCTTGTATTCCTGTCATCCAATGAATTTCCTATGTTATTCAAAGCACGACATGCCTCCATAGAATGGGTCTTCAGTAAGAAACTAGTGAGAAAATGGAACATAAAGTCAGAACAGGAAAATAAATAAAGTATCATCAAGAGATTCTTAAGGTGGTAGAATAATAGAGGAAACTTAGCAAAAATGAAACATTGTCAATCTGCTACATGACAGCTATCATTAGGGAAACCAAAGAAGGGGCATAACATAATTTAAAGTAATGCCATTCAGTGAAAATTTTAACAAAAATAAGGATATTGACAACACCAATGCTTTTAACAATTATTGTCTTATCAAAAGCATTTCAGAGAACTTCTTTCAATTACAGATTTAATGTTGAAAATATTTTTATATCCAAATAGTATATACTCTGCTCTTACAGTCTAACTATTTTTCAATTTAAGGTGCAAATGATATTCTGTTTTTTAGTGGGAATCTCAAAGGAATTGAAAGTCTTTCGTGATGATTCCATTATTGTGCTACATGTATGTGTGTTTTATGGAACTGAAAATCTTATAAAAGAACATGAAGAGCAGGCTAAGCCAGTTTTTGCATTAGTTTGGTTTTCTTCAGGAAGGTAGAAACTTACTTCTTTCCACACACCAGGATAGAAGAAGTATTTATTAGATTACAAGCAAATTGCCCTCACATCCTGAATATAAATCTCATAGTGAACTTTCTTATTCAGCAACATGTGAAAGACATATTCTATTGCTTGTCTTCACTACAATTAACATGCTAATAAATACTACTAAAGGCCAAGGAAAAAGTTTTTAAAATGGATCAACAGATTCCAAATGGCAACAATATTTAATTTAACGGTTGATGCATGTGCCACCTAATGTAGTGATTCCATGTGCAGGCAATTGTAGATGGATGATATTTCCTTTACATCCCCAAAAGGAAACAA
This sequence comes from Nesogale talazaci, assembly GCA_004026705.1. NCBI lineage: Eukaryota > Metazoa > Chordata > Mammalia > Afrosoricida > Tenrecidae > Nesogale > Nesogale talazaci. The sequence goes on along the minus strand of PVJH01002578.1, from coordinate 53,422 downwards.
AGGATTTCTGACAGTGATTACTGTCTCCCATAGGCTCTGAAAGTCCTTCAGTAGCTAAAATTAACAGGTAAATAAAGTAAACAAAATGTGAAAGTAATATAACAGGCCTGTTAAAGAAAACACACAACATCATTGAATAATAAAACCTTGGAAGTCTAACATTAGGCAATATTGTATCTCTCTGCACAAAAAAACCCACTGACCATTAGACCTTACAGAAACCCACGAATTTCTGAGACTATCCATCTTTGCAGGAGCAGAACAGTTCATCTTTCTGTTGTGGAGTGGATGTTGCCTTAGAACTGCTGATCTTGCAGTTACCAGCTCAAATACAGAATTAAGTACATCACTAGGGCTGTTTTTCTGCACATAATACTCATAGTAATTTGAACTCCTCTTATGTTTACTTTTTATACATTCCAAATGTTCTATATTCACTCCAGCCCACAAATTTATTTTATTGGAATGGATAATAAGACTAGTTGGCATTATTGTGCTCAATTTGATTGTTTTTTTTCTTTCTCTTTCATTCTCCCTCCCTCTATTTTATTCATTTCTCTTTTTTCTCTCTTTCATATGCTTTTGTTTATGCGATGAGATACATCTATAATTACACATGAATGATAGAGATATATTTCACTTCAATGCTAATAGCTGGTATCTATGAGACCCATCAAATCTAAAAATATATATTCACTTAATAACTCAAGGATTTTTGTTATCATTATTTATTTGTCAATATACTAGATGCTGGATATAAAACTAGGAATTCTGCTGTCAGAGTTCATACTTAAGTAATCTCATTTGTCCTTCTGGTTTGTTTTGTAATGAACACATGCAGTTCTCATTGACTATAAGACTTCAGCTGAATTATCTACTCAAAAACTTCCATCTTTCTTACAATTTCTGTATTCATATTTCTATTATTAGTTGTTCAGTAATTGTGTCTACTTGCTTCATCAATGCTATTGATTTTAACCAAGGCAATAGTCTCTTATTTTGCCACAAAACTGCCTCTCAATCCATGTAAAGGTTCCATATGAGGTCAATTGTGCTAGTCTGGGTAGACTAGAAAAACAAATCCAGGGAGACCTATGTGTGTATCAGAAAGAGTGTTATATACAAGAGCAATTGAACATTGAGAAAACATCCCAGCCCAGTCCAGATCAAGTCTATAAATCTAATATTTGCCCATATGTCCAACACCAATTTATAAATCTCTCTCCAGATTCACCAAACATAAGCAGTGATGCCAAATGCAGAATACTCACAGGTGAGTGGGTGGAAAGTCTCCGGATCCAGTGGCATTGTGAGCATCTCAGTGCTGGCAGGAGTCTCCACGTGGCTTCTCCAGCTCTTGGGCTCTGGTTGCCATCCACCTGTCTCCGTGTGACTTGTCAACAAGAACGTCTCACAGGGACAGAGCCAGTGTCCTACCTCAAAGGAGCTGTCTAAATGAGGTCATCAAGCTGCAATCTGGTTGACAGGATAAACTCCACTTTTGCTCGTAAGTCTCACATAGACAACAGATTACGTAACTACCATAATAATGTAGTGTTCTGAAACACTCACTTAAAAAATCTAACCATACTTTGCTATAGTCCACATAGTCAAACACCTTTGTATAATCAACACAACACAAGTATGGAACATTCTGGTTTTCTCTGATATCTATGAAGATACATCTGACATCAGGAATGATATCCCCTGTGCCATGTTCTCTGCTAAGGCTGGCCTGAATTTCTGCAAGCTGCTTTCCAATGTACTGTTATAATCTTTGTTAAATGATAGTCAGCAAGTGCTTACTTATACATGATATCAATTACATCATTCTATATTGTATATTCTGCTGGTTTACCTGTCTTTGAAATGGGTACAAATATAGGTTTCTTCCAGTCAGTTGGTCAGATAGTTGTCTTCCAATTTTTTTTTTGACAGAGATGACTGGGTTGACATCACTGACATCACTAACCCATAGCCCTACAGGGATTAACATTGGAGACACAGTGTGGAAATTACGCCCGATCTTACCCCACCACACTGAGGCAAAACAATAAGGGCATGCAACAGAACAGCAAGGGGAGCAGAGCAAGGAAGTCCTGAAGGAGTACTAAAAAACAACTTTGGGGCCAGGGTGTGGCACCCCATCTGACTCTATCAGAAAGCACTCCTAAAAGTCAACAAACAGACCTTGAACAATTTATAGGCTTTTTTTTTACTGACATTGGTTTTGTTGTTGTTGATTTTTGTTTTCTCTTGTCACTTTATTCTCATTCTGTGTTATTCTTTTGTGCATTTCATTATCTCTCCAGGTCTGTCTCTGCAGGTCTAAATACAGGCATGTACATATGTAAATATATTAATATATGATCACGGGGAAATACATCTATGTGCATATATTTATAGGTTTACTATTAAAATAGCAGATGTACAGTGGACCTCCACTCAATTACTCCCTCAATGCAAGAACACTTTGTTCTTTTATACTGGCATTCCATGATGCTCACCTTCCCAACACAACACAATCACTGAAGACAGCAGGTACTTAAGCAAATGTGGTGAAGAAAGCTGATGGTGCTAGGCTATCAAAAGATATAGCATGTGAAGTCTTAAAGGCTTGAAGATAAACAGTCATTTACCAGAGAAGCAACAAAGCCCATATGAAAGAAGCACACCAGGCTGTGTGATCACACGGTGTTGATAGGACCATGTACCTGGCATCAAAGAACAAAAAATCATTTCATTGTGAATGAGGGGAAGTGTGGAGTGGATACCCAAAGCCCATTGGTAGGTGACTGGACATCCACTTGCAGAAGAGTGGTGGGGAGGAATTGAGCCAGTCAGGGTGCCGTGTGGCAACAATGAAACATACAACTTTGCTCTAGTTCTTTAATGCTTCCTCTCTCCACTATCATGATCTCAATTCTACCTTACAAATCCAGCTAGACCAGAGGATATACACTGGTACCGATAGGAACTGGAAATACAGAAAACTCAGGACAGATGAACCCTTCAGGACCAGTGGTGTGAGTGACAATGCTGGAAGGATAGAGAGAAGGTGGGGTAGAAAGGGGGAACTGATTACAAGCATCTATATATAACCTCCTCCCTGGAAGATGGACAACAGAAAAGTGAGTGAAGGGAGATGTTGAACAGTGCTAAGATATGACAAGATAGCAATAATTTATAAATTTCCAAGGGTTCAAGAGGGAGCCAGGGGTGAGAAGGGAGAGAAAAACAAGAGTAACTGATACCAAGGGCTCAAGTAGAAAGCAAATGTTTTGAGAATGATGAGGTCAACAAATGCACAAATGTGCTTGACAGAATGGGTGAATGTATGGACTGTGATAATATATGAGCCCCCAATAAAATGACTTAAAAAAACCCAAAAAGGTGACTGGGTACTTCTGTAATTTATCAGCTTGTTGAAACATATAAATTGGTATAACATAAACTCCTGAAACTTTGCTCAATGAAGCTTGGATTTCTTCCTTTGGGCCATTGTTTCTTGCTCATGTACTACCTTTTGAAGTGGCTGAATGGTGACTAGTTCTTTTTGGATGTGTCACCTTGTGCATTCTTTTTGTCCTCTTTGGATATGCTTCTTGTATTTCCAATATTTTGCCTGTCAAATCTGTCCATATTGCAACAGATGCTTGAACTTTTTGAGTTCTTTCAGTTTATGATATGCTGATCAAAAACCTTTTTATTTTTTTGGCTCTAGATCTGCACATTTCATTATAATACTTTTACTTTGTCTTATCAAGCTGTCCTTTGAAATTTTCTTTCAGGTACGTACACTTCATCATTTATTCACTTTGCCCCTTCTAGTCGACAATCAACAACTTTTGAAATATTTGTGATATCCACTTGGATCTTTTCTCTTTTTTTAGCCATTCAAGTCAGATATGTCATTTTATTCTACTATAGTCATCTCCTCCATACTCTATCTAACAGTTAGGTTATTTCTTTTTCTATTTTTTTAAGTTAGGTTATTTCTATCCCTCAATCATGGTTAAAGGGAAATCACTGGAGGTTTATTCCCTGTGTGGATCCTGCAAATGTATTTTGTGTTTTCACTGTCATCCCTGGGCTTCTGCACACTAGAATCTTAAATTTAAGCTCTGATATAACCCCTCCTTCCGATGTAGAGTATGTAATTTACAATCCTTGGATCACTGATGGTGCTCTTCTTCCATGTAGTCTTTGGTGCTCTCCCAGAGCTCATAAAGTCTTCTGGAATGAGTGCTTAATGGAACAAATCTATTTTTCAGATGTTCTCAAAATCCATGTGGTCTATAGTCAATGTCATCATTTGACTCTGTGGACCTGTTTTAATTTTTTTCAGTTTTAACTTGAATTACATATGAGAAATGTAATATATGAAAAATATGTTATATATTTTGGCCACATAATATATATATTTGTATATAATATAAATTATATATTATATTATAATCTGCCCCACAGTCATATCATGGCATCAATTTAGTGGATGATAGTGAGTTTCTCAATCGTTTCTTCCCAAAGATGAAGTTAACCTGACATATGTGTGTATTCCATCTGGACAAGTCCATTTGTAGTGTCACCATTTGTGTTGCTGAAAAAGGTATTTTTTTATGAAGAACTTATTCATCTTGAAATATTATATCATGAGGTCTCCAGCTTTGCTTCTATCACCAATGCCATATTATCCAGTGGGTGTTCCTTCTTTTTTGTTTCCAAATTTGTATTCTAATCGACAATAATAATCAGGGCATCTTTATTGAGTAGTTCACAAATTTCAGACTGAAGTTAATGGTAGAATTGTTTAAAATCTGTAACACTAACTTTAGTGTTTGGTACATAAATCTGAGCAATAGTTGTATCGACTAGATTTTCTTGTATGGGAAAATATGTTATCCTCTCACATACAGTATCGTATTGCAAGATTGATTATGAAGCATCCTTTTTATAATGAATGCCATACCATTGTTTTTGAACTTTTAGTTTTTGACATAGTATACCATATAGCTATCTGAATCAAAATGCCCAAGACCATTTTAGCTCTAGATCTTTGCACATTTCATTATAATTCTTTACTTTGTCTTCTCAGGCTGTCCTTTGAAATTTTCAGTTCACTAAGGCCTAGCATATCAATCTTTATGCTGCCCAATTTATTATGGATGACTTCCTGTTTTCTTATTTTCATAATTTGTACATCTCAAGTTTCAATCATTAATAGATGTTTGTAGCTATTTCAGCTCATCTCGAGTCATGTCCCATCAGCAAATAAAAGTTCCAAAGTCTCTATTATCAATAACTTTACTTCAGCTACAGCATTATGGGTGCTTTGAGGCAATTGCTCTTCTTCAGTCACATTTTAATGCCATCCATCCAAGAGGCTCATCTTCTGACACTCTCTCGGATAATGTTTTGCTACTATTCATGAAGCTTGCTGCATCTAACAGTGTTCTGCGACTACTCCTACTGTTTTCAGTGACTAATTCCTCTGAAGTGTTAGTTCTTCTTCTTTGCCATAGTCTGTATTCTTTGCTGAAAGCTGTTCACTTTGGGTGATCCTGCTGCAACTTGAAATGCTAGTGACATAATTTCCAGTATTATAGCAATACACAAGCCACCACAGTAGGATGAAGTGACAGACAAGTGATAACAAAATATGGTAAATCAGTGACTTTGTCAAAGTTCCAATGGTATCATAACCTATTAACTATGTGCAAAGCTGAAAATGTGCTTCTTTGAATTCTTATAAAGGATTAATTATGAATAGAATATTTCTACAATCAAGTTATAAGTTTTATTGTAATTATTTTTTCATATATTCTTGGATTCTCACCTCACTTCTTTTCTAACCTCAAATTCTTCCAAAATAATTCTTAGTTCAATGTCACATTTTTTATAAAGTAACTAAAATGACATCAATTGCAAATTATTTCTATTAATTTGAAGGTTCATGACCCTTTGCAGTTCAGTCAAGAGATTAGATGTTGTATTATGCTGCAGTTATAATTGAATCTATCTGATTTCCTATTTAAGTCAGTGAGATCCTTTAAACTAATTTGCTTACGATATTTACATTCTTATAAGAGGAAGTTTGAGAAAGAGTGAAAAAAGTAGATTTTGAGAAAACTGAATTTTTCCAACTTATTGAAATTCCTCTTATTTCAAGTGGAAATTTTATAAAGGAGGTGCTCAAAGTACACATAAGTAAATTAGTGGATTTCAAACATGTAATGATCTTCCATCATTAAACCCACAGGGAAATTTGTTGTAGAGACAATTTGAAGACAAAAAGTTTATTTTATAATAGCAATTAAATGTGTTTTAATGAAATAGTAGTATCATTCATGTACCCTGTGTATTCTTTAATTATATATGGAATCAATTCAAGATATTGCACTGTCAAGATCACGTTCATAATTTGGTATTGTTTTATACAATATTATAAATATATGTGTATTTTTACACAATTGACACTTAAGAAAACATATAGAAATTGAGATAATGGAATATATAAGGATTTAAGATACTCATAATTAATGTTTGAAGTTAAATTAACATATTTTATAGCCTAGAATGAAAGGTACTCTATATACTTATGGGAAAATGAATTTACATATAAAATTCACTTATCAGACCATCAAATGCTGTCATGTATTCATTTCATAGCCTTTCATAATAGCACACCAATGTATTCTAAATTTTGCTTTTCTTTCAAGTACTTTTTTAGTAGAATATAAGAAATTTGAAAAAGAAAGAAAGATTTGAAGTTGAATACTATTTATTATTTCTTTTACATATAGGTCAATGCCTGACACTTATTAGGTTACTTAAAATATTTTTCTCAATGATAGTTTCTTTAATCATTTTAAGCAGTAATTATACCAATAGTTCAAATTTCTTTCTTGGCTAGATGAGAAAAACTTTAGGGACAAGATTTGTTTAGATTAGTTTTAATTGCCCAATGATCAAAATGTATTTAGCCATGAACTCATTTGATATTACACCTGTTTCTTTGGCCTGTTCATTGTTATGTGTACCTATTCTTCACATGTTTTATTCTGTATGCTAATTTCACATTCCTTTCTCAAATATTGTGATTTGTCCCCCCTTATTGCTCCCTTCCCTTTCCTTCCTAGTATTGCGGCTTCCCTTAATGATCCTGAGAGGGTTATTGGTTCTGGATTCCCTATGTTGCAAGTTCTTATATACATGGTGTGGTTTAGGCAGATCTGTAAGATAGAATGGTGATCATGATAATGGGGGTGGGGAGTAATCATTAAAGAGCCAGAGACAGTTGTGTGTTTCATAGCTGCTAACCCTTCTCCCTTGTGGCCCTTATGACAGGGTGTGTCTAATTGACTACTGATGGGCTCTTTGGGTCTCACAGTTTAAGGTCTATAGATTTCTAGTCTTTCTGGATTTTTTATTTATTAAGTACTTTATTGGGGGCTCTTACATATCTTATCACAGTCCATAAATTCACCCATTGTATCAAGCACATTTTAATGCTAGCTGTCATCATTTTCTAAGCATTTTCTTTCAATTTGAGCCCTAGATATCAGCTCCTCATTTTCCCCTTCTCTACCCCACCCACCCTCCCTCCTAAACCCTGGATCGGTTATAGATTATTTTTTTCATAATAAGTGTTTGTCACCCTTCACCCACTTTCTTGTTGTTCCTCCCCCTGGGAGGGGGTTATATATTGATCCTTGTGGTTTATTCTCCATTTCTCCCCCCTCCTCCTTCTTCTAATCCTCCAGGCATTTCTATTCTCATTGTTTGCCTTTGTAGGGGTTTATCTGTACTAGATATTTATATATAACCAGAGGGGAATATAGCTAAGTACTTATAAGTTAAGAATTAAGATTGCAGATGGACATTGTCCCTCAACTCAAGTACTCTCTGAACACAAGAACACTTTGTTCTCATAATCAGCATTCTGTGATGCTCACCTTCACAAACATGATCACTGAAGACAAAATGGTTGCATAAGAAAATGTGGTGAAGGAAGTTGATGGTACCTGGCTATCCCAGGTTATAGCACCTGGGTCTTACAGTATCTTAAAGGCTGGAAGATAAACAAGGGACCAAGTAGCTGAGAAGCAACAAAGTCCACATGGAAGATGCACACCAGCCTGTGTGATCATGAGTTGTTGATGCCATCAGGTATCAGGCATCTTAGACCCAGAACAAAATCATATCCAAGATGAATGTGGGTGGTGTGGAGGCATCGTGTGGAGACCCAAAGCCCATCTATAGAAAATTGGCCATCCTCTCCTAGAAGGGTCACAGGGAAGGGATGAACCTGTCAGGGTGCAGTATAGCACCAATGAAACACACAACTTTCCTCTCGTTCTTTAATGCTTTCTTTCCCCAGGATCAGGACCTCAATTCTACTTTGCAAATTGGATACAATCAGAACATGCACACTGCTACAGAAAAGAGTCTCTCTGGATTTTTAAAGAAGTTTGGCAGGAGTAAACCCTGTGGTATCCTGTTTTATGCTTGTGGAATAAAGAGATTTCTCAAGTGAACCAGGTCTCTGTTTTAAGATGAAACAATGACAGGTAATTCCCGGGCCCTTGCTCACCAAGCAAGAAAGCTCATGAAGATGGCCCAGGACTTGGCGATTGTTCTGGGGGCTTTTTGAGGATAAGCCCAAACACGCAGCTATAGAACTATTAAAATATGCATTAAGAAAAACAAAATGTGAAGCTTTTATTAATTGACATATACTCATTAAGACCTAAACATTTCTGAAGGTACAATTTCCATATTTTTACTTCTTCCTGGAATAGTTCTCTAATCCTTGATTCATACCACAACAAATAGGTAACCTTAGTATCTTTATAGGCAGATTGTAGAAAGGCAACAGGGAAAGCATATAGTTACATAGTAATAGAATTCTTTATGCAGATTAAATGTAAGATGAAATAATTTGGTAAAATTTCTTTTTCTGGGGAAGGAAGATGTTTTTATGTTGTTTATTTCAATCTACTAATTATTGTTGAGGAAATCCTTATGTGTATAAAAAAGGTGATATTTTGAAATTGTGACTCTTGGAGGAGAAATATGAAGTAGGAAATTCTTTCAAATACTAGGATTTATATCTGCTACCTGTCTATTTGTCATACTGTGCTAGCTAGCTCGTGTAGCACTGTGATGCTGGAAACTATGCCACTTGCAATTTCAAATTCCAGCGGGGTCACCAAAAGCGGACAGATTTCAGCAGACATCATGCTTGGTAAAGCAGAGGGAAAGAGAAGATATACTGACACAGTGACTGCAACGATGAGCGCGAACACCTAAAACATTGCGAGGATGGCTGAGGACTTGGTCGTGTTTTTGGTGTTGTACAAAGGACTCAGTGGCTCCTGACAACATGAGTGGCAATTATTTGTTAAGGCTGAGAGTTTTACAGAGACGAAAATCTATCCTACTGAATTTTTTCCCAAAAGTAAATGGAAGACATCGGGCTTGGCAAAGTGGAGTGGTGGAAAGAATTAAAAGTGTGTCAAGCGAGGTGGGTTGCCACAGTGGCTACAGCGCTGGGTTCAGGCAGAGGAGCAAGAGTAAGGAAGGTGCAGGACTAGACAGTATTTTATTCTGACTAGATGACACCTAACAAAAGCAACAATGGCACCTTTATTCAATATACTGTCAATGATTGTAATTAATAAAGCCTGTTTTAGGGATGGGAGGCAACAGGAGAATTTGTAATTTATGAATGAGTGGCTGAATTTATTTTTTTTTACAGCAGGAGCTAGTTTGCAGGTGAGGAAATTAAATAGTTCTGAAATGTAAGGTTGTTGGAAAACTCAAAAAAGTAAACCATTGTAAAAAAAAAGTAAATCATTGGTTATTTGTCCATGGCAACACAAAATAAAATGTTGAAAATTAGACTTTGTGACACAAAATCACATTGAAAGATAGTTTTTTCCTGGAGTGAGTGGAAACATATACTTTTAAAAGTTATGTGTTTTTGTACTAGAATTATCCATGCTGCCACAAGACCAGGATGAGATGCAATCTTGTAACAAGTTGAACATGGGGCAACAGAGAAGGCTCGATTTGAGGTCAGCTGATACTACTGTTCTGCATTTTAAACTGCAATGTTCAAATGTTTCTTCTGGACAATATGCCATCTGGAGAGAATTGCCACGCTGCCAAATTTTATGTTGGATTCAAAGTACTTCTAGATATATTAGGGGAAAACCCATACATTGTTTATAAGCATAGGAAATGTTGCCAAAGAGTCATTATATTTCAAGCCCTTTCTTTAATTTGTATGGGTTCTCCCTTTCACTTTGAAGATATCCCCAACCCCAGTTTTCCTCATCACCCCCCCTCCCCCACCTCAAAGATTATGTTCTTGTCTCTATGTTGAAGACTTCACAGCTAGGAACATATTGCAAGTTTAATCCTGCTTTATGGTCTTAAAAACTATTTTTGAAGTTTACAGAATTAAAAGAAAATCAGTAGCATTACAATGTGAATAGCAGGGATGCATGAATCTGAGTTCCATCTGCCATCCCACCCATTATGAGGCCAACTTTTAAATTTCGTTTCTAAAGTCTAATAACCACCAAATGTTCAAACAGACCCACTTGGCTAGCCTTGTTAATATAGAGAGACATGCAATTTAGCTCAATGGAAGGGAGATGAGAGATTTTCATATTGTCACAACAAAAGTCAGCCCTCTCAGTCATTAATTTCAAAATGATCACTCTGAGACATTTCATAATTCAATTCTCCTAGAAACCGAATATTCATCAAATACACATGCACACTTCCACACACAAATACATGCAAATACACAGAATTGTATTGTAAAATAACTTACTCTATTAAAGATATGGTAATAATAAATTTGCCTTGGGTTGTGATTGCTTGGGGGTCAAATTCATTAGGAATGAGTTTAGGGAAATGCGGAGGTGTTAAATATTGTCATTTTATGCTCACTGGAAAATATTTTCTTTCCATCTTCAGGAAGTAGGTCAAGAATAAATTTTAGAATACTTCCTATTATGAGCCTTATTCTCTAGTTTTCAAAGATATATTTAAAATTGTTTCCTTTGACATTGAATATGTGTTATTTATCTGTTTATATATTATAATCTTCTAAATATATTCATTAGCCTAAAGATCCTTAACTTTATTTAGGTAGTTTCCTAAAGTTTATTGTATCTCACTAAAATTTTACAATTTTAATATTGTCCAATGCATAGAGGCATTCTTGAAGTAATAGACAATAACAAAGTGGAAGACACATTCATTTCCAAGGAACCCTTTCCATGTCTTTCTAATCCAGATTATTCCTTTTAAAAGTATGTTGTGAGACTCTTGCAGATGTTCACAGCTAAATATAAAACTATCCATATTCTGAGAAAATTTCATTTAGTTTTTATTTCAGATGGTGTAGTGGTTACATATTGGAATGTGATCTACAAGGTCAGAAGTTCAAAACTACTAGCCGCTCCTCAAGAGCAAGATTGGGCTTTGTACTCCAGTAAACGTTGCAGTCTCAGAATCCACAGGAGTTCACTATGAATCAGCATTGACTTGAGGGCAGGGAGTTTGGTTTGATTTTGAGATATTAAGCGCGTAAAAAGGTTGAATGACCAAAGATACAAACCGTAAGTTCAATACAAACTTTCTAAGTATCTTTCACTTCTAGACACTCTTATAAGTCCTGGAGCCCCTCCATAGTGCAAAGTATAACATACTTGACTGTTAATCAAATGGGTGGAAGCTGAAGTCTATTCAAAGGCATTCCAAAAGAAAGAAATGGGTGCCTATTTTTAAAAATTCAGACATTGAAATTTCTATGGAGCATAATTCTGCTCTGCTACTCTTTGGTCAGTCTGAATCATGACAGATCCAGTAGAAACTGGGAATTATCTTAGTGCTGGTGGGCAAAAATGATGGTATCCAACGCACTCGACTCCACAAGCTGGTCTCCTGTATGAAAGCACTCGTTTTAACTTGGACTATGTGTTCAGGTGTTAGGCAGGGTTCTCTAGAGAAACGAAGCCAGGGCACTTGTCAGCACACACACACACACACACACACACACGACATGGTACCCTTAAAAAGCATTTTTTTTCCCAAATCTATGTATTTCATTTTTTTTTTACACTACAACCTTATTACCTTCAAAGTACTTTCTATTACACTCAAAATATTTGTCAGATCTATGATTCTATTCTTGGAAACACTTTTCAAACACATCGTTTTCAAACCCAGAGCTTCCTTCGTTTTTTCTTCCTTCTTTTATATTATCCTCAAATTGCTGTCCTTTCATGACCCTTTTCATTTTTGAAAAAAAGAAATTGAACAGAGTGAGGTCAAGTAAGTAAGGTGCATGGGGCATGAAAAGCAGGCTGTTTTTTACATGAAACTGGTGCATTGAAATGGTGGCTTGAGCAGGTGCAATCTCATGGTGGCAAGACCAGTCCCTGTCTGTCACAAAAAATTTCCCCCTCTTTTTTGGCTCAAACGTGGTTATGCGATCTTTTCAGAACCTCTAAATAGAAAGCTTGGTTAACAATCTACCCTAATGCAACAAATGACAAATGAGCTACAAGATGACAGTTTTGTCATGCGGGAAGTTGATTGATTTCCAGAATGAGGCTTGTCATCAGTCAACATTTAATCTTATTTTGAAATGAGAAAATCACTCATACACTTGAGTTTCTCTTATATTATTGTCCTTGTAAGTTAAGTTCAAAATCACAACGGTTTCAGTGGCATTGTTCCTAAGTAGGCAAAAAATTTCAGTCACACGCTATTCTCTTAAATTGTCCATAACCAAAAGCAAAACTCCTTTTACCAAAAAAATTGCTGTGACCAGAGAATCTTCCCAGGTCATGTCACTTTGTGCACTAATTCAGAGCTAGTTGTTCAATGCTTGCATAGCAGGGAAATATGTGTATTATGTAAGAGCCACTCTATCTACCGTAACTCTGTTGTTGTTGTTTTGCAGGGGGGGGGGGAGTACACTGTATCTATCTATCTTGTGTAGCTAGACAGATAAATAGATAGATAAGTTTCTACAGCAAGAAGGAATACAACAGCTAATTAGCCCACACAGCAGTACAGAGGGCTCAGTTCAAAACACTTTTGTGAGTCAGTTAGTATACTGAAAGCCCTTCAACTCAAGCTGCTGGTCCAAGATAAAAAAAATTAAACAGAAGAATTTCCCTCAGGCCAGAGAAGCAGAGTTGGCCTGTAGGCAGCAAATATGGCAGGGTAGGGTAGAAACAAGCAGGAAAATGAAAAATTAATTCATAGCAGAAGCTGGTATCTCAGCAACATAGTGAAGGAGGTCCTCAAACGCTAGGGATACACTGCATGGCCACATGATTGGTTTGGCACACAGATAGTGCAGTACATGGTTGAGGCAAAGGATTAGCTCAGGCAGCAGCAGAATGTGTCCAGCTTCAGAAAGCCATCTGTCTTGTTCACCTTCCAATCAAGCTGTGACGTGATTGACATGCTAAACTCCTCCCACGTGTTTCTAGAGGTGTCATGTTAGTATAGAAACCCTAACTTCTACAGTCTTCCACTTGCCAGCTTGGCACTTTTAAACAATTTTAAGCCATATATAATTTTCAGACATTAATGAAATAGTGCATTCACCCAACATAATATAGGTAGCATAAATATCGATGAAAACACATTGAATCTATTTGTATCTGGTATATTATATATGATCAAGTGGAATATATTCCTTAAGTAACTATAAGGAGGAATACTGATAATCACAAAATATCACCTTTGCAATTGATTACTTCTTTGTAACTGATAGGCAGAATTACCACCATCCACTACCCATTCTGTATTACCTTTACTTGGTCAGTACCTCAGTGCTGGCTGTGGTGCTTTGCCTGGTGGGGTGACCCGCACCTTTATTTATGAGGCGTCTGGGCCATTAGCAGCTCTGTCAGGATTGGGATGCTGTGATCTACCATTTACTTTAATCACTCACTACATTTGCCATTTACTTTACTACAGGATAGGGTAATACCAAGAAACGATGTAGTAATCGCCTGGATATCTGCTATATTCTTCTTTAGTTCCTCTGTGTGTCACCAATCCAATTTGTTCTGCATTATCAAGGTCAATCCCCCTGTTCAGCGTAGTGACACCTTTTTTGTCTATTGATTGAAAGACATGAGGAGTCAAACTGGTGAGAGGGCATTCTTAGGGGCCATTTCAATGGAATCAATGCAGTGCTTCCAGGAGGGAGTATTTCTTTCTTTGGAACTAGAACTTCCAGGTCTGCAGAGCATAGGGTTGCTGGGACAAGAAGCAAAACTGCTGCAAGTGTGTCATTAGGAGTACTGATTAGTAGTGCCACTGCAGCTTCTAACCTGCCAGTTACTGAGTATTTCCATTCCAATTATGCATTCTGGAACTGGAGAAGTGATGACAGCATGGGTTTGGAGACACACTGACACACTGTGAGCTCTACCAGAGTCCACTCAAGCTAAAACTCTAATAATAATTTAACTTCCATATGTCCCACTCTGACTAGTGGGCCTTTAAAACATGTTGGGGCTCCTGAAATTAGTGTCAGTTCAGAACCAGTGTCCGGTAATCCCTGAAAGTTTGATTATTTCCTTGCCTTGGTGAACAGTAACTCTTGTAAATGGCAGCAAGTCCCTTCGGGAGAGTTTAGAAGAAAGATGAACAATATAAACCTTCAGCAACATAGCAGGGCTTTTCACCAATCAACCTGCGAGTTGATTGACAAATAACACCTCCCACATATTCCTAGGGGAGTCCTGTCAGCACAGAAAACCTAGTTATCACAGTTGCCAAGTCCATCATTGTCCCATTTGACTCAAGTGATACCCCTCTGATAGTCTAGCTGTCTTCTGGATCCAGCAAGTTCATGGTGAAGGGATCTCAGGTCCAGAGGACACTCTTCACTCCTGGTTCTTGCTCCTCCTACTTCTCAGATGTCTCATTTTATACACAGAAGAATGTCACCCCAGAAAATAGTGTTCCCAATTATTCACAAGTGAATCCTCTTAGCATCTCCCCACCATGTTCTTACCAGACATCTACATGGAAAAGCTGTTTGGTGAAGTTAGAGACGTTAGCTAGAAGAGACACATAAAATAATTCACTGGCCCTGCAGGCACCTTGGAAGAAAGACCTGACAATTGATTCTGAGAAAGTTGCTGTTGAAAACTTCCATAGCAGGATCTCCTCTGGCAGACATGGGGTTGCCATGAGTCCCCGAGTGGACTCCACGGAAACTGGTGAGCACGAATATCAGAATTTTGCTGTCATCTTTACCTACCTCATTTATCTAATTCTAAAGTGAGTTTTGTGTTTCCTAAACTTGAACTGGCATTTCTTTATATGTATAGTATTAATATATAATCAAAGAATTTCAATACATGTAAAAGATCAAAGGTAAAGTGGCAATGTATTCTTTTTAGGACTTACCTGTCTGCTAAAAAGAATGCTTGTCTTCAAGTCTTTGACTTATATAATGATCATACTGAAATGCCCGGTTTTAACATAAGGGATTCAAAAAGTTCATGGAAAAATCCCTTTATCTTGCAATTCCACTTTTCCATCAATATTTGAAACCCTTTCATTTAAAATTCTCTCAAAATTCTAAACACAACTAATGCACATGCAGTTTTTCTAAATTTCTCTTTGACGGTTTTTTTTTTCAAATTAGTTCTATAGTGATCTCATAGTTATTAAGAGAGACAATCAAACCAAGTGTAGTTTCCCATGAATGGAGAGTAGACGGGAACATCTGCTGTGTCTAACTTTGGCGTGTGTTGTTCCTCAAGGCTTGGATTCTCAGCTCAGAAGCTCAATCAAAGGGTTCTAAATAGAAGCCTAATGAACTGGGACTTCCTGCATCAAATGATTTTGTTTAAAGTTGTTTTGCTTCTACTCCGCCTTCTTAATCAAGTTAATACTGTGGGTATTTTGGGTTATGTGGGCATGTGGCTGTGAATAGATGCAAAACCTTTCAGTTTTCAGAGATTTTTCATTTCTTTGTGAGCATGGCTATGACAGTTTCCAAGTGCATTTGAAGGGAATGATGTGGCGTGTTGAGGCTTGGAAGGAGATTTTCAGACTAGATGATGCCACCTACCCTCTCACCTTGTGAGTAATCTCACTTCAAAATAGCAATAGTCCATTGATTTGGCATTTTGATGGATAAATTGTTTAAAGCAATTCTAGTATTTCTTTACTTACAATAACATTCCTCTAATTAAAAATCTTAAATTTCAGAATTTATTTTACTGTGGTATAGATTTTTTGTTAAAAATATAAACGTTTTCGAGTAACCCTATTTTTATCACTAACATGAACCCTAGAATTAAAGATTTTAGACCCTATCCATTAATCTATGCTACCTACCATTTCTACTGCTCATTCTCCTGAAATTGCTTAATGACACATGCCTACCTGTTTTCTTATCTGACTCCCATTGCTATCAAGGAAAACCGAAGAAAAATATAACTTGCTATATTGGCAATTCTAATCTTATATAAAGTAGTAAAAATGTGGTTGCATTTTTAATCATCTTTAAAACGAGCACTGCATTCTAAAACTTTGGCATTGCTTTAATTTTCACAAAATGAATGTGACCCCGAAAGAAAGATTACATACAAAACATATTTGCCCATTAGTAGACCCCTTTATAAAATATATAAATTAGAATCCTGGAAAATAATAGAACAAGCTGTGTGCACCAGTATATTATGGATGCAGACTATTTCTCCTTTTTGCTAACAGTTTTGCTATCTGCTGTGCACATATAAATAAACTGAAATTTCCGTCTGTTAGTTAACATTTAAAAACACATGGAAATGCCTGGATTGATTTTAACTAAATTTGGATTGTGAGCTTGAGATGATATGACTAAGAAAAAGCAGGCTTTGCCTAAAGCTGAGCTTTCCTTTGAAAGTCTGTGAGATGGTGCACGGAGGGCCTTCAAGCTGTCCTCCAAGAGAGCGGGAACTGCGCTGTGCACAGCACCTGCACTGTCAGGAGGCTTGCCGTAGCCAATGCAAACTAAAGGTAGAAAACCAGTAATTTCACATTTTATTTTTAAAACGAAGGTCGCGAGAACAGAAATATTTCATTGTAGGTATGATGGAGAGTTAAATTGTTTCACAAAATTCAGTGAAAAATTATTTTAGGGTATGTTGCAGTAGAAACAAGTTCAGATTTCTTAGCACAATTTTTCTACCCCATGCCATCTTAGATGCTGGATCCTCATGCCTATTGTCAGACATTTATCCATCTAGCTGATATTGTTTAAGCTTTTCTTCTTTGACAGAATTAAATACAGTCTTCCCACCCAATTTAGCTTAGTTCTTTGTTCTTTCTGGAATCAATCCATTCTTTCTTAATTTTGATTTATCCTTCCTTTCATTTATATCTCAAATGTCATTTTTTGCGAGGAAGCAGTAAATATTTCTTTTCCTTTCTCTCTACCACAGAACACATTATCTTTTTCTCTGAGTGATGTTCATTTATTTTCATACCCATTCTTTCTATCTTATTATGCAGGTATTAATCAACATACAGGAAGCATCAAAAGATGGTGGAAGGAATACACAGCCACTATAAACAAAAGGACAACTATGTCAAGAGGTGGCATATAACAAAGAACAGGGGGTGGTGAAATAAGAATTACAAGTTACGTTGAAACCATTAACAAAAATAAAGAAAGGAAAGTCTCCAGAAATTTGCAGAATACCAATGGAAATGTTTCGAAAGGTTGACAAAGCACTGGAAGCTTCTTTTCATGTATGCTAAGAAATTTGGAAGACACATTCTTGGCTAACTGACCCGAAGAGATCCATATTTGTGCCCATTCTGAACAAATGGGAAACAATAGACTGGATATAATTTCCTAATACTGTTGATAAACACCATTAACATGTCAAAGTCGAGTAAATTTTTCTGTACAAAGCTGAACAGTGTTTGCAGCAGTACATTGACAGAGAACTGCTGGAAACTCAAGCCACACGCAGAAGAGAATTTGACACACGAGGTATTATTCTGGCATGAAATGGATCTTGGCTGAGAGCAGAAAATTCCAGAAATATACATATTTCTTGTGCTTTATTGATCTACAAAGGCATTCAACTGTATGAATTACAACTACCTTGGGATAGTTTTGAGAAGAATAGAAATTCCAGAACACTCAAGGGAGACCTGTACATGAATCAAGAAGAAGACAATGAATCAGAACAAGAGAATGCTGAGTGGTCTAAAATCAAGAAAAGTGTGTCAAGGTTGTATTCTCTCACAATACTTATTCAATCTGTATGCTGAGCAGATAGTTCAAGAAACTGAACTTTATGAAGATAATGGCTTCAGAATTATAAGAAGGCTTATTAGCAACCTTTGATATATGGATGACACACTTTGCTTAATGAAAGCAAGGACAACTTGGCGTACTTGCTTCAAGAGATCAGTGGTCTATATACTCTCTAGACCAAACCTTTAGCATATCTTATACAATATAAAGAAGATACAGATCCTCACAACTGGATCCACTGACCACATCATGATAAGTGGAGAGAAGATTAACATTGTCAAGGATTTCCTTCTGCTTGAAGTTGCTACCAGTGTTCATGGATAGAGCAATGAAAAAATTAATAGATACACTGTATGGCTCAAATCTGCTGCCCAAGATTTCTTTAAAGTATTGAAGAGTAAGGATACCGCTTTGAGGACTAAGGTCTGCTTGACCCCTATCAAGGCATTTTCAATTGTCTTATATGCATTTGGAAGCAGGGTATTAAACAGAGACGACTAAAGAAAAGTTGTGATGTGAAGAATTTTGAAAGTACTGTGGGATTGCAGAAGAACAAACAGATCTGTTTTAGAGGAAAGGCAATCAGCATGCAATTTGGAAGTGAAAGTGGCATGGCTATATCTCACATTCTTTAGACATAGATCAGGAGAGAACAGACCTGGGAAAAGAACATTATTCTTGATAGAGTGGAGGGTCAGCACCACAATTAGATGATTTGTCACAGTTGCTGTAGCAATGGGTGCAAACATTACAACGATTTTAAGTATGCTGCAGAACCAGACCGTGTTGTGTTCTGTTGTAGTGCATCACGGGGTCCTTGTGGTCAAGAATCAGGTCAACAACAATAAAAAATAACAACATCTAATGTGTGTGGTTTAAATGTATTCTCTCAAGGGAAAAATGACTATAATATTTGGCATATATCTCCACAGTGTCTTCTCCATGTTATATCCATTTACTTAGCAAACTAGATATGCTTTCCATGAATCTAAACTTCTGATTTGTATTTGGCTATTCTAGACAAATTTTATTTATTCCAGAGATCCAAAAACTTTATTAGTTTTCCATGATAATATGAATAAATGGCTTGATACAAAGAGTTCTTCCTAAGAATGATTAGATTATTTACGGTTGTGCCACTTTGGTAGAAGTCCTGGTGGTGAAGGGGTTAAATTACTTGACTACTAATTGCAAGCTTGGAGGTTTGAACCCACCAGGGCCTCGTGGGGGCCTGGGTGGCAGTTTGCTTCTTCAAAGACTAATGAATAGCCTTGGAAAAACCATGAGGTGTTCTACAGTATCAGAATCAACCGGACTGCCATGGATTTCGTTTGAGTTTTCATATTAGTTTTTTGTGTGATATTCAATATGAAACAGCAATCCAAGACAGAGTTCAGTGAATTAAAAAAAAACGATGGGATAGACTTGATCATATGTATAAATCTTATAATGTTTGGGGGAAGCAAAGAGTGGAATGGGGTGGAAATAGACTGAGTTATCCAAAGAAAGAATATCTGATGGAGTAAAATTGTAGAACCAAGAGAAGATGGAACTATGACTCAATAAATCTTTTTAAGGGACAAGGTCAGTCTACTTTGAAATTGTGGAAAACTGTAGGCTGACCCAGTTAAAGATATTAGTAAAGGTTTTTTAGTGTGCATTTAAGATACAAACTCAAGTTAGT
The DNA here is from genome assembly GCA_004026705.1 of Nesogale talazaci. Taxonomy (NCBI): domain Eukaryota; kingdom Metazoa; phylum Chordata; class Mammalia; order Afrosoricida; family Tenrecidae; genus Nesogale; species Nesogale talazaci. Next base: position 33,419 of record PVJH01002578.1, on the reverse strand, counting down.
TCAAATTTACTTTGAGAATGATAAGACAAAGTTATCTAATAAGGGAAGGTGGTAACTTTTGGTAAATAATTTGAGGTTTTGGTGAATATCTGAAGAGGATTCCTTGAAAGAACGTGTAAGGGAGTGACCAAGGATATGTGGGAAGTTCACTGAATGGTATTAGTCTCTCAGGGACCCTGACAATTTTAAAAATATCTTTCATGGTTCTCAATAGCTCTATTTAGGAAAGTACAAGTGAATTTGCCAGTTTTTAAAAGGATGAATGATAATTTCCCTGGACACATTTGCTGTATTGAGCATAGGAAAGGGTTCATTTAATCTCAATATTTTAATAAGGTAGGTGCTCTTGTTGTTTTTTAGTCTTTCATATATGAAAGAATTGAGACACATTGAAGGCCATATTATAAGTTGATTGAGACAAAGTTGTAATCTAGGCAATCTACCTAAAAATCATGGATAGTAGCTGATGCTTCTTAATGTGTCATAATTTGAATGAAATAATGAATCAAAAATCTATAGTGAATTTGTAAAAAGTTATAGCTGAAATGAAGTAATTAGTTTATACAATAGGGAGGATATAAGGGTTCAAAGAACAAATATTTTTGGAGTTAAGAAAATATAGCGCTTAAGTGAAAAATTTCTGATTAGTCAATCATTTTAAAAAATCTATCTTTTCAAAGAAAATTGAAGCTTATTTCATTGTAGTTGAGAAAAAGAAGAATAGGTTGCTGGATGGGATATCAATGTAACTCTTAACATTTTCCATGATAATAACAGGACTTAATAGACAAAGTAAGTCAGAAAAATGTATAATGCCTTAATGAACAAAGGAGGGCAGAAAGACTAGTTAAAAATATAATAATATTGGAATTTGGTACAGTGTTAATATGAGTACTAAAAAGATATATTTGTAGACACACACAAAAATAATTATAAAATGAGACAGAGAATATAAGATCAGTTTGAGGTCCTATGTAAATAGATTTTTAGATGCATTTTACCCTGGAAGGCTCTGCATAAGTAGTTCTCTTTGAAGTAAATCAAGAATGAATGAAAGCCAGAGGTGAAAGAAATTTTCGCTGAAAATATTAGAGATGAAGGCGTAGTTTATTAATGAGGAATAAAATATTCAATAGGCACAATAACAGCTAAGAGGGAAGTGGATAGGGAGGAGGTAGAAGTGCATGTGAGTGTGAAGAAGTCAGCAACTACTTGAAGTCTGGATCTCCAAGCATAGTAGAGGATATTGGGGAGAAAAAATAGGGCTGAAGTAAGAAAGGCCAGGGTTTCCAAGAGTGTGAAATAACTCAGTAGGCTTGCAGATTGTTTAAGAATTGTTTCTGCTCGTTCTGGAACAGAAAATTTTCCAAGACATTAGAGCAAAAGGCAGTTTTAAGATACTTCTTTGATATCCTGGTAGCAGGATGAGATTAAAAGAGATAGAAGCTTCATATGACATAAAATACTATTGGAAAATGCACTTTAGTTTGGCATCTTCCTGTGTGGCAGATCTATGGAGTCACAGAAGTGAGTGCCAGCTAGGAAGCACAGGAAGTAAAATGATTCCATTGTGAAGTACTGGAGATTCAGAAAAAAAGGGTCCTTTTTACCACATTTTTCATGGTGCATTCCTACATATTATTATTATTATTTGATCCAGATGGGACATAACCAGGAAGTGAAAGAACAGGTATTTGACAAGGTGACAGTCAGAAAGCTTTAGTTACTTGCCTGCAGTCATAAGGATATTTGACGGCAAAATTGAGATTCTGTGTCAAAGTCCACATAATTTTAGAACATGCCACCCTTTAACCATACTGCCTTTTCCTTAAAAAGGATTAAAGTAGAACCTTGCTGCTCAAAGTCATATGTATCTTCACCATGAACTTGTTTTCTGTTGTTTAAGAAAAATAACTTGGAGCTCTGCAAGGCAGTTCTTTCAATAAAAATAGAGCTGAACATGACTATTTCTGGGGCTCTCCCTTCACAGAATCTTCAAAAGGTTTAGGTAATAATTAAGAGAAAGCAATGTACTACAGAGATAGGCATTTTTCGTCTGAAATGTTGGCTCCACTCCTTCTATCAGGATGTGGCTTAGCAGTGACCTGGCTCAACATTCCTGGTGAACTGGAGCAGAGCAAGTATTGGAAGAGATTGGCTTACTTGTGAACTTGAAGACATGCCAGATTTCAGTGCCCCTGAGTGGCACTACAGATATGTAAAGAATGGCCCAAACTTAAGCCTAAAGTCAACATACCCTAAGTGAGAATCTTGAAAAAACAAACATTTCTGTCATGAGCAGTTACTACAATTTAGATGAATTTAGGGCATTCTAACAAGTTCACACAGCAAATTGAACATGTACATGGGCATATACACCTATCAGTGATGCTTGAGGAAAGTAAAATATACAAACAATCAACTTTGGTGAACAAAACTGAAAGGGAGAAAGATTAAATCTTTAAAGAAATAATAAATACAATGGAAGTCACTAACAAAAGTTCTACAGAGGGCTTGTAAAGGGGCAGAGGGTTGACTTACATGGTGTTTAATCAGCAAATATTTCTTCATATGTACGTTCTTATGAAATGCCTTTAAAAACCTGTTTCTTCAGTTTTGATATGGAAATCAAGGACCCCAAACAATGTGACCCCTGCATTCCGTTGAACACAGCCATGCTTACTCATCTATGCATTTATATGGCTCCTACGTTACTGCAATGATGAGGTGGAATAGACCTGAGATAGACAGTATGATGTGCAAAACCTAAGATTATTTGATATCTGGAAATTTATAGAAAATTTGAATAATCTTTGGTGTAAAGGATGAGCACACCATATAAAGTTGTGAACAACTTCCTTCTAATTTATGCTGTTTTACTTCTTGCTCTTAAGTGCCAATGAGTCATTTCCAACTCAGAATCTCTTGTGAAGGAGTAGAACTGCCTCATAATGTTGCCTATGGGGTATTCTTTACAGACACAGGTGCTAGATTTTTGTTCCAAAATGCTTTTTGGTGGGTTTCATTTGGACAACGTTTTGGCTAACAGCAAGTCAATTAACCTTTGCACCCCTCGATAGTTGCTTATTTACTTTTAAGCTTTTAAAACCCCAGGTGCTATATCTTTTGATAGCTGGGCATCATCAGCTTCTTCACCACTTCTTATGCACACACTTATCTTCAGTGATCATGTTAGGAAGGTGGGCTTGCAATGACATTATTTTTGTTCTTTAAAGAACAGAATAAAATCCATTTATAGGATTTCCAAGACAGAATTTTTTATGGACTGCTTGTTTACTTTTTAGCCATTAAGACCCCGGATGCTGTATCTTTGATAGCTGGGCATCATCAGCTTTCTTCACAACTTCTACTTATGCACACATTTGTCTTCAGCGATCATATCAGGAAGGTGGGCATCATGGAATGCCAGTTTAATAGAACAAGGTGTTCTTGCACTGAGGAAGTACTTGAGTGAAAGCTCAATGTCCCTCTGCTGCTTTAATACTAAACCTATTAATATATGCACATAAATCTATTTCTCCATCATCATATATAAATACATTTACCTATGTAAATGCCTGTTTATACCTCAATAAATGTCCTTTGCTTCCTAGTTATTTCATTTTCTTTTACTTTCCTCTTGCCCCACTATCGTACTCAGTCTTCGTTTGGGTTTAAGTAATTTATTTCAGTTACCTTACCCTTGATCAATCCCTACCAGGCCTCTTACAACCTCCTTGCCACTGATTTTGCATCATTTGTTATTTCCAGTTGATGGGCTCTCTTATCACTCTTTTGGTGAATTCTTTTGATATACATATGTGATTCAGCTCTTGACATGTGGACTCCAAGACAGATACACCCCTCCAGAACACTAATGGGAGTGGCGATATCATGGGGGGAAGGGGAAGGTAGGGTGAAGAAGGAGGAAGAAAGAGGAACCAATCACAATTATTGACATATAATAACTCCCGCAGCCCACGGGGATATACAAGAGAAATGTGGGTGAAGGAAAACAGCAGATAGTGTAAGATATGAAAATAATAATAATCATTTATCATTTATCAAGGGTTCATGAGAATGGGAGGAGAGGATGGGCAAAAAGAGGAGCTGGTACCAAGGTAAAGAAAGACTTCCAGAAGATCCAGAGAAGGTATCTTATGATGCCTTGGCCAATGACTCACATGTGTTTGGGCCGCCCGAAGAATTTTTTCAAATCATAAATGTGAAATGTCTGATAAGGTGATCATCAATAAGCCTATTACGTTTCAATTCATTATTCACAATTATTTGAAATTTCTTTATATGTATTTGCATCACAGATATAATCATAATTAGATATCCATTTCCCTCATTTCTGTCAGGTTAAATTTTGCTAATAGCCACTTTAAAGAACAGAATAAAATCCATTTGTAGGATTTCCAAGACAGAATTTTTTATGGAAACAAGCTGTGGCAGTGTCTGCTGTAGTGAGGGGATGGGTCTAATCTTTTCAGGCAAGAGCTGAATCACTGTGCCGTCAGGGCTCCGAAAGGCAAACCCCAACCCCAACCTATTACTCCCCAGCTGATCCAGACTCCCAGTGATCCTACACAAGGTTCCCATACTATACATCTTTAATGCAGTACACAGACCCAACTTTCTCCAAAGAGTCTGGTGGTGTAACTATACACAATTAAGAAGTCAGAAAAAAAATCTCTTTTAGGTTTGCAGTGATGGGTTTATCTTGTTTTTTGGTTTTGTTTGTTTATTAGTTTTGATGCTGCAAAAGGAAACTTTATGTTTCCATTTTGTCCCCGGCTTGGGGGAAGGGGCTCCAGGGCGCTGACACTGCAGCTGGCGGGTCAGATTCCCGGAGCGGGCCTAAGGCGGGCATGGGGAGGTGGGAACCCTCACAGGTGGCTGGGTGCCACAGGCTCCTCGTGGTGTTTGAGAGTGAATCTCTCGAAGAGATGCTCGTCCTGCCCGGCCTGGGGGCTGGTGACCCTGTGGAGTGGGTCAAGGGGTCGCCCATCTTCACCTCCTGGTCCAGGAAATGGTTTTCCAGGAAGACACAGAGATGAGGCGCTGTGTGAGCGGACCCCACGGCGTGCAAGTCTAAGGCCACATAGTCACGGTGGAAAAAGCAGCCCAGAGAGAGGTGGGTGAGAGAGGCTGCAGATGCAGGGTGACGAGAGTGGACGCCGGCCTCAGCTTCGGTGCAACCAGTGTCGGATCTGAGAGATCATGATGGGTCGGTCTGGAGGTCACCACACACAAAAGTGTTAGCTGGTCCCCATCAGAGGGGATGGCCAAGAAGATGGTCCCAAAGGTGATGTCCGGCAAGGGAACCGGAAAGTGGCGGAAGGTTGGAGGAAGGGAGTCCCCAGAACTGTTCCGTTCAAACCCTGTTGAAGCAAGAGTAAGAGTCACAGACCATAGGGCGAGCTTCGGGTTTAACTTGGTTTCAATTCCTCACAATTCTCATGCATTTTTTCAGTTAGTACTACTCTAATTTTGCCAGATATTGATTATTTGAAATCCTGTTATCTTACTTTTAAAGAATTAAATGTTTTTAAATTTTTACTTCTTTTACAAAATGTCTGTTCAGAATCTATGTGAGCAATTATACAAAGGGGCTTCAAAAAGTTCATGGATATATATATATATATGCATTATATATGTATATACATAAAAACACACACATATATACTTAAAATACTATACTTGATTTTAGCCAAAAAGCCAAGAAGCAATATATATACTTAAAATAAGTTAGTTAATATAGCACACTTCATAGGATGTCCTGTAGCACAAACACTTAAGTGCCCTGCTGCTAACGGAAAGGTTAGCAATTTAGATCTACACGGAGGTTCTGTAGGAGAAAGATCTGGCAACCTGCTTCTATAAATATTACAGCAAAGAAAATGATCATTTCACTCTGCCCCATGGTATCACCATGAGTCAAAATCAACTCAATAATAACTAACAACAAAACACATTTAATATTATTTTATTTATCCTGACATCACCACCACAATAGGAAGGTTAAGTTTTGGAGCAGATTCAGGAGTCACAGAACCTAATCATAAGTGGAGGGCTGAGAGAACTGGTCTTAGTGCTAGTTGTCACTGAGTCACCTCCAATTCAGAGAGCACCTGTGCACCACCGAACAAAACGCTGCGTGGTTCAGCACCATTCTCACAGTTTCCATTACACCGGGACTCCTGCTGGTGCCGCTGTCAATCCATCTAGTCGTACTAAAACTCAGCTGTTTGGGCCCTTTGTTCTAAACCAACAAGGGCAATTGTTTTTTTTTTCTAATTTATTATATCTAACTTAAAATTAATGTACTTTTGAAAACATAAAACAAATAAATGTGAAATAAAACAAATGAAAAAATACTTAGAGAATCATAAGAAATGTAATATTTCTTCTCTCTATAGACACACGCAGACTTTATGTTAGACAAATGTAATGAGACCATGCATATTGTTATAGCACCTTTCTCATAAAATTATATTGTCAAAAACATCCCATGTCTTTAAATATTATTTTGACACCACTTATAGTTCTATCTAGCTTTATATTATGTGATTAATTTATTTAAACAACCCATTTTGTTTTTGTTCAACTATGTTTTTATAATAAGCAAAATATTTCTAAAATTATTAGTATAGGAAATATTTTTGTTAATCATTTATTATTTTATGTAATGCACTTTTAGAAAGTAAATGGCTTTAATACATAAAACATTTCTAATGTCATGTTTTGCAATATAATTTATAATTCCCTCTTTACCAAAAGTATTGGATCAACTCTAAAGGATGCATTATTTTAATGATTTTACAAATGTTTATGATACAATGATTTACAGCCTCAGAAACCATATATGGGATCATTTTGAGTCAGAAGAGACTCTGGCATTATGTTTTGGATTTTTAGAATTTTAATATAGGAGATTAGTTAATATATCAAATAGCTGTTTTGATAATAGACACATCTTTGATAATTCCTACACATTTGAAAAGTTTAAATAGTATTGTGATAACAGTAGTATACTGTTTGCTGATTTTTTACAGATTTTTTGAGAGTCATTATACAAGGTACATCTTATCTATTTTTAATATTTTTACATATCACACACTTTAATTCTTCAATCATATTAAGACAATCACCCCCACAATCAATTTCAGAACTTATTCTTTTCATATTCATTGCTGCTACCTCCCTGCTGTATCCCCTCGTCTTCTGCCATGCCTCTATGTAATTACTGTCTTAGTAGATCTACCTATCCTGGATTTCATATATCAAAAATCCTACAAAATCCAATCATACCAAATCATGAAAAGCAAATGAAGAAACAAACAAAAGTCCAACAACAATGAATACACAAAACATAAGTAAATCTCTATCATAAAGAGAGCAGAAAATATTAAAAAATAACTTTTAAATGAACAGAAGCTAAGATAAAATGATAACGTTTTGCATTTGAACCTAACTATATATGCCATAATTAACTTTACAATGCTCTCTGTTAGATAGCAAGGCTAGTCTGGTCCCTAAACTATGGCCAGAAGAGATTCACAGGAGACATTCCATGGGAATGGACTTGGGGCTTCCACTGTTTTCCAGAAATTCAGACCAGATTCAGCAGAAAATATAGAACCAAAAAATTCATTACTGATGTCACATGGATTTTGGCTTAAAGCAGAGACTAACAGAGAAAATGGTTGCTTGTGTTTCACTGACTAGGCCAAGGCATTTGACAATGTGGACAATAATAAACTGTGGATAACCTTGAGAAGTATGGGAATTCGATAGCACTTCCTTGTGCTCATGAGGAACTTGTATATGGATCAAAAAGAAGTCATGTAAACAGAACAAGGGAATGCTAGATGTTTTAAAATTAGGAAAGGTGTCATTTAGTATTGTATCCTCCCTCACTGTGGTAGTCCAGGTAGACTAGAGGAACAAATTTCATAGACAAGCATACAAATTTAAGGGTATGGTTTATATACAAGAGGAATAGGACATTAAGAAAACATCCCAACCCAGTCCCGCTCAAAGTCATAAGTCTGATATTAGCCCATATGCCGGATACCAGTCTATAATATTTCCTTGCGACTCACGAAGTCACAGGTCAGTGGGTGCAGAATCCCGGCACTGGCATGGGTCTCCCCATGGCTCCTCACTTCCAGGGGTCAGGATTCATCAACAGCATCCAGTGGTGGCAGAAGCAACTCATTGGCAGGGGCCCCCACATGGCCTTTCCAGCTTCAGAGGTCTGGTTCCATCAGGGCTAAGCCCCGTGGCTTCTCTGGCTCCTCAGACCCTGCCATCTTGTCTTGTCTGAGATTCATCATCTCTCAGACTAACTCCTGACTGGAGAAGATAGCTTCTCATCTTCACCAGGGAAATATCGTGAGATTTCCCAGAAGTCTCAGGAGAAGGCCATACCCACACAGAGGCCTCATTGGCTACTCAATGGCTACTCCAGATTAACAGGCTAGACTCCACCCCTACATCTCAATCATGAAATTAACATAAGCACATGACTGCCACACTCACCAAACTTGTTCAATCACTATATGCTGAGCAAATCATCAGAGAAGCTGGGTTACATGGAGAAGACTGTGGCAGCGGGATTGGAGGAAGACTTATTAACAACCCCTTATGCGCAGATGGCAAAAACTTGTTTGCTGTAAGTAAAGACAAATTCAAGCATTTACTGATGAAACTTGAGGCTTGTAGCCTTCAACACGCATTACAACGCAATGTAAATAGGACCATAATCCTCAAAACTGGACCAATGGATAGCATTACGATAAATGGAGAAAAGGTTGAAGTTGTCAAGAATTTTGTCTTACTTGGATCCACAATCATTGCTCCTGGAAGCTGCAGTCAAGAGATCAAAAGACAGACTGCATTAGGTAAGCCTGCTGCACAAGAACCCTTTAGAGTTTTGAAGAAGATGGATGCCATTTTGAGGATTAAGATGAGCCTGACCTAAGCTGTGGTGTTCACCATTGTGTCATATGCATGTGAAATTTGGACATTGAATAAGGAAGACTATAGAGAAATCAATGCATTTGAATTGTAATGAAAAGGAACACTGAAAGTATCATCGACTGGTAAAAGTACAAACAAATCTCTATGGGAAGAAGTAAGTCCAGAGGATCCCTTTGAGATAGAATGGGAAGGCTTAGTCTCTCATACCTTGGGCATTTTTCTAGACCATTTCCTGGAGTAGCACATTGTGTTTGGAAAAGTGGCAGGGTGGGGACAAAGAGGAAGGCCCTCAATAAGATGGGCTGATATAGTGGCTTACTGCGTCAAAGGGCTCAGGAACAATTGTGAGGATCGTGCATGACTATGCAGTGTTTCCTTCTGTTGTGCAAAGGGTCTCTATGGGGCTGAGACACCTTGATGGTACCAAGTTGAGGTACCTAAGCCATCATACCATTCTCTCCTTTGGATTTGGGTTTTACCACTTACAACCTTGAATCATGCAGGCTAGTGTGCTTCCTCCAGGAGGACTTGGTTGGTGCTACACTTAGATGGCTGCATGTTTGAAGACAAACCTTTAAAACCCCAGACGCTGTTCTTTCTGATAGTGGGGAACCATCTCTTTTCCTCACTACCTCACTACCCTTTGTTATAGCACCCATATCTTCAGTGATTTCTCCATGAATCTGACCACTGAGCAAAGTCATGCCATAGGAATTAGATGTTCTAATTCCAAGGAGAAAACAATGGACCAGGGTTCCAGGGGAACATGGGAGAGGAGGAGGCAGGAAGGGAGAGTGGGGAACCAACAAAATCAGAGATAAGGAAACAATAAGAGATCTAAAATTGATGACAAGGAGGGCATATAATACCCAGCGGGGTTTAATCAAATACAATGTGTCTGAGAGGAATTACGGAGAGCCAAATGTCGTGTGAACATTTATTGGAATAGGAGAAGGGGAAAGAAAATAGAAAAAGAAATAGGAGGCAAAATATTTATAGTGGTATAGCTATAGATATGTATATATGTAAGTGCTAATTTATAATAAAAGGTTTAAAGGCCAATGTACATATGTTTATGTTAAGTATTAAGATAACAGACTGACTTTGACCTTCTATTCAAGGACATCTTTAGCACAAGAAAACTTTGTTCTAATAAACTGACACTCGTTAGGACTCACCTTTCCAATACAATCGCTGAAGACAAAAGGGGAGCGTAAGCAGATGTGGTAAAGAGAATGGATGGTGCACAGCGATCAAGAGATATAGTGTCTGGGATCTTAAAAGCTTGACATTAAACAAGCAGCCATTCAGCAGGGAAGCAAATAAGCTCACATGGAAGAAACACATCAGCCTGTGTGTGCATGAAGTGCTGACAGATTCAGATATCAAGTATAAAAAGATCCAAAACAAACAATAATATTGATGAGTGAGGGGAGGTTGGAGTAGAGACCCAACGTCATCTATAGACAATTGGATATACCTGTACAAAAGGGTTATGAAGAAGGGTTATCATTCAACCTAGGTGCTGTATAGCACCTACAAAGCACACATCATTCATACAGTTCCTGAAAGTTTCTTCCACCACCCCCCGCCATGCATCCACTGCCAAGACTCAGTTCTATGTTACAAATCTGGCTAGACTGGGGGACACACATTGCTCCAGATAGGAGCTCTAAACACATGGAATTCAGGACAGAGACACCCCTCAGGAAGAGTAGTAGAAGTAGCAATATCATGAGGGCAGGGGAAATAGGTTGAAGTTTGGGCATGTAGCCCCGTGCCCAAAGGGAATGAATAACAGATATGTGGGTGAAAGGAGACAATGGACAATGTGAGATACTAAATAATGATAACAATGTATCACTGATCAAGTATCCAGGAGGATGGTAGAGTGAGGGAATGGGGTGGGTGAAAGGGGGTTGGGGGTGGAGCTTATACCAAAGACTCAAGTAGAAAATGTTTTGGAAATGATGATGGCAACATATGTACAGATATGCTTGATACAATTGATGTATGGAATGTTCTATGAGCCATATGATTCCCCCATTAAAGTGATTTTTTAAAGAAAGAAAATTAAAACAAGTCCATGAGGGAAAAAAGGAAGGAATAAAGAAAGAAAGAAAGAAAAAAGAAAATTAGCTATTCTTAGATTGGGACTAGAATTAAGTGTGAGCTCTAAATTCATATATCTATGGCTTATCTATTTCTCTGGTTCATTTTTAGAGACATCATTATCATTTTATGATGGAGAGCAAAAATAAACCATTCTCATAGGGAATAAGAAAATTAATGTAGTCAATGGTAATGAATTAAAAAAAACTGTTGAGGAAAGGAAATTATATAAGTGTAGGGCAACTTCCCACTGCACTATATTAATTTTTCACTTATATAAGTCAAACTCTTAAGTGACAGATAACACTCTTCACAAACAATAGGGATTGGTGTTAGGGCAAAATTTTATAGAACACTCATTCACAAAGGCAGACTGTGCTTACAAGATTAATATATGTCATTAGAAAACAGCAAGGGTTTTAAAACAGTAAATATGTAGTAGTCTCTGGTCACCATTGTGTATCCTCAAAACAAGATATCTGAATTCCAACCCAAGGATTTCCAATTGCATAACCTTTGAAGAGCGGTCACCTATTTCTCATCATACTAGGATCTTTCAGCCTTCAACCCAGGGGAGTATGCCAGGTCCACAAGTCTACTATAGGTGAATTTGGGGTAAAGCCTGACTTGCTTAACTGAGTTTCTACATCACATTCTCTAGTGAGGCTATGAAAGTTGTGCATCTCCAATGTACAGTCTAAATAAATCCAAATAGTCTATGCCACGTGACATGAGTCACCAAAAGCTGAATAGAAACTAGGTCAAAAGTGACCAATTAGGAACATAGTGCAGAGTGTACTATACCCTCATGTTCTATTTAAGTATTATTAAATTTTTCTTTTTCTCAAATGAGAGGTTCTTCCTCGTGGTTTACTAACCATCAGTTATCACCTTCTCCTAGTCACACATTCACCACTCCCCTCAGTTTGACTTAAATTTCCAGGAGGCTTCACTTACCATCTTGTAGGACTGCTGTTGATTTAGGGTGACCTTACCACAATGTTCCATGGCAGCAACTGAATGTTCTCCTCCCCCTATCTTGAAAAACTTACCACACCTAAATGAGCTCTCCTCTATTGAAGTGCTTTTTAAGCTGTACATCTAATGAGGGTGATATAAGATTTTCAGTTTTGTTACTTGGTAGACCAGATTAGATGTACATGGCCTATAAGTAGAAACCTATCTTCATTTTGCTGTTTATCCTTAAAGTACTGAACTCATACAAAAGTTTGTGATTGAATAACTTTATTCAGCGTAATGGTTTCCAGATTCATTAATATTGTAAGCAGTTGTAAAATTTCATAAACTCTTTTAGGGATTCTGTTGTATGTGTACTGAAGTTTCTTTATATTCTTCTACTAATGGGCTTTTGGGCTGTTTCCAACTTCTTGCAACTGTGAACTGTGCTGAAAACAACATGGGAAAGGATACATCTCTTCAGGGTCTGTCAATTCTTTGGAGTATATGTCCAGTAGAGGTATTCCTGGATTATATGGTATTTCTATTCCCAGTTGCTTTAAGTAGGCCATATCACTTTCATCAATGGTTTTACATATTTATAAGTCCACCAGCAGTGCATGAAAATTCCAGTTACTCTGCATTCTTTTTGGAATTTTTTGTCCTCTGCTTTTTTTAATTGGACCATTCAGGGGGTAAAGGGTGATGTCTTAAAATAGTTTTGATTGCATCTCCAGGATGGTAGTGATCATGAGCATTCCCTCGTGTGTTTGTTAGCCATTCCAGTGCCATCCTTAGAGCATTATCTCTTCATGTTCTTTCTTCACCTTGTAATTGAATTGTTTGTTTTCTTATTGAGGTATTTCAGAGCTCTATAGGTTTTAATAATGTATCCCTTGTCTGTTGTGTCATTGCTAAAGATTTTCCCCGACCTGTGGGCTTTCATTTTACTATTATGATGTGCATAGTGTTCTATTATTATTTTTTTGATGCCTGATACATGATCCCTTTGACACCTTGTGGTCACACAGGCTGGTGTGTTTCTTCCATGTGGGCCCTGTTACTTCTCAGCTAGATGGTCACTTGTTTATCTTCAAGCCTTTAAGACCCCAGATGATACATCTTTTCATAGCTGGGCACCATCAGTTTTCTTTACCACATTTACTGATGCACACATTTGCCTTCGGCGATCATCTCAGGAAGGTGGACATACAATGATATGATTTTTCTTCTTTGCTGCCTGATACTAGATCATCTTCAACATCTCACTGTCACACAGGCTTTTGTGCTTCTTTCATGTGGGCTTTGTTGCTTCTCAGTTAGATGGCTGCTTGTTTGCCTTCAAGCCTTTAAGAGCCCAGACACTATATCTTTTGATAACCGGGCACCACCAGCTTTCTTCACCACATTTGTTTATGTACACGTTTGTCTTCAGTGATTGCATCAGCAAGGTGAACATCATGGAATGCCAATTTAATAAAGCAAAGTTTCCTTGCATTGAGGAATTACTTGAGTGTAGGTCCGATGTCCATCTGTAGTCTTAATACTAACCCTATAAGTATATGCATGTAGATCTATCTCCCTATCTTCATATATAAATATATTTACATATGTTTGTGCCTGTATTTAGACCTCTATAAATGCCCTTTGCCTCCCAGTTCTTTCCTCTATGTCCTTTTATTTTCCTCTTGTCCCACTATCATGTTCAGTCTTCATTTGGGTTTCAGTAATTTCTCTCTGTTACATTACTCTAGGTCAACCCCTATCAGGCCTCTCACACCCACCTTGCCACTGATTTTGGATCACTTGTTGCTCCTTTATCCCTGGGTTGATCAACACCACCTCCTTTTCCCTACCCCATCATCCATGTTTCCCAGGGAACCATCAGTCCCATTGTTTTCTCATTGATTTAGGGTGACCTTACCACAATGTTCCATGGCAGCAACTGAATGTTTTATTTTTTAATGATTTTTATTGTTTTATTTTGAGTAGGTGTCAGTCAACTATTTGTCTTTCATTGGGTGTGCTTCCTTTGTTCCACTTGGTAGTCCTTGTATGCCGTGTAATAGAGCCCTTAAGTTTGTCCCAGTTTTATCATTGATGATCTTTATAATTCTCAGATTTACATATAGGCCTCTAACCCTCATAAGTTTTGTGCATAGGGTTAGGTATAGATACTATTTTATTCGTATGCAAAAGAACATCCAATTCTTCCAGCACCTATTGTTGAAGAGGGCCCCTCTTTCCCACTTTTGGTTCTTTTTGGAGAAGCAGTTAGCTGTATGTGGATGCTTTTATGTCTGGGTTTTCTATTGGTCAGTGAATCTACAACTAAACCAGTGCCAGGCTGTTTTGACTACTGCGGGTAGTGCAAGCTCTTATACAATGTACATTTTTTGGGGGGGTGTCTTGTTTTGTTCTTGAGAAGTTCCTTGCTCATCCTTCTTTCCTCTCCATATAAGATTGGTTTTGTTTTTTTCTGATCACTTTATTGGGGGCTCATACAGCTTTTACCACAATCCATTCAAACATCCATTGTCTAAAGCACATTTGTATGTATGTTTTCATCATTCTCAAAACATTTGCCTTCTACTTGAGTCCTCATTTTCCCTCCCTCCCTGTCCCCCCATGAACCATTGGATAATTATGAATTATTATTTTGTCATGTCTTACACTGTCTGATATCTCACAAGATCCATTTTTCTGTTGTCCATTCCCCAGAGAGGAGGTTATATGTAAATCCCTATAATCTATTTCCCTTTTCAACCTCACCACCCCTCTTTCCTCCCACTATCACCACTCTCACCACTGGTCCTGGAGGAATCATCTGTCCTGGATTCCCTGTGCTTCCAGTTCCTATATGTACATCCTCTGGACTAGCTGGATTTGTCAGGTAGAATTGGGAACATGATAGTGAAGGGTAGGGGGAAGAAGCATTTAAGAACTAGAGGAAAGTTGTATGTTTCATCATTGCTACAAGGCACCCTGACTGGCTTGTCTCCAACTTGTGACATTTCTGTAAGGGGATGCCCTGCTACCCACAGATGGGCTTTGGTTTCCCAGTCTGCACTCTGCCTTCATTCACAGTGATATGATTTTTTGTTCTTTGCTCCCTGATCCCTCAAAATCTTATGATCAAACAGGCTGGTGCGCTGCTTCCATCTGGGCTTTGTTACTTCTCAGCTAGATGGCGGCTTGTTTACCTTAAAGCCTTTAGTACCCTAGAGGCTATATCTTTTGATAGCCAGGCATCATCAGCTTTCTTCACCACATTTGCTTATTCACCTGCTTGTCTTTGGCGATTGTGTGAGGAATGTAAGCATCATGGAATGTCAGTTTAATAGAACAAAGTGTTCTTGCATTGAGGGAGTACTTGGGTGGAGGCCCAATGTCCATCTGCTACCTTAATACTAAATCTATAAATACATGCACATAGATCTATTTCCCCATCATCATATATAAATATTGGTTCATATACATAGTGGCCCTATGCACAATAGAACAAAGTACTGCATGGTTTAGCACTATTCTCACAACTGCTTCTATGTTTGATCTCATTGTGGCAGTCACTGCATCCATCATCTTTTTCCTTTTTAATAAAAATCACTTTGTTAAGGGATTTATAGCTCTTATAACAATCCATAAATCAATTCTATCAAGCATATTTATATATATGTTGCTATTATTATTTTTTAAACATTTATGTTCTATTTGACCCCTTGGTATCAGCTCTTATTTTTTTCCCTCTCTTCTTCCCAAACTTGTGACCTCTTGATAAATGATAAATTATTACTATTTTCCTATTCTACACTGATTGCTATTTCCCTTCCCCCACAGTTTCTGCTGCTAGACCCCTGGGGCTGGGGGGGTGGCCATGTGTTGATCATTACAATCAGTCCACCCTTCATTCCCCTCCCCCTCACTTTCTCCTGGTATCACTCATCCCGTTATGTTCATTGGGGGATTATTTGACCTAGATTACACATGTTGTGAACTCTTATCTGTATTTGTGTACATTCTCCAGTATAACCCGCAGTAAAAGATTGGACTGGGGTCATGATAGTGGGGTGGGTGTGAGGAAGCCTCAAAGAACCAGAGGAATATCATGTGTTTCATTGATGCTCCCCTATGACCAGGTTGACTCATCCCTTTCTTGTGACCCTTCTGTGGGGGGTTCCCCATTGTTTACAGATGAGTTTTGTGTCTCTGTTCTGACCCTTGTCTTTCTCAACGATATGGGAATTAAAATCAACAGGGAGGAGGATGTAGAAATCCTGTGGGTGTTGGAGCAACAGCAATCTTACTGAAAGGAATTACTATGAGACAGAAGCAAGGTGAGCGTGATGGTGAGGCAGGAGGCAGGTAAAAGGAAACAGGAAAGATCTAGGAAGCAAAGCTATGGATAGAGATATAGACATGGGTGTGTACACATGCAAATACATTAATTGAGAGAAATAGAGGAATTGGTACATGTACATATATTTATATTGCAATACACTAAAGTAGTGGATGGACGTTGGGCCTCTGTTCAAGCTCTGCATCAATGCAAGAACACTTTGCTCTAACAAGCTGGCATTCTGTGATCTTCACCCTCCAAGCATGATCCCTGAATATAACATGGGTGCACAAGCAAATGTGGTGAAGAAAGCTGATGGTGTCCTTCTATCAAAAGATAAAGTGTCTGGGATCTTAAAGGCTTGAAGTTTAAAAGGTGGCCATGCAGTAAAGAAACAGCAAGCTCACACAGAAGAAGCCCAACAGCCTGTGTCATCATAATTTGTCCAAGGGATCAGGTAACAGGTATCAGAAGAACCAAAACAACACCAACAATAACAAAAACAAAAATCCATTTTTTAAGGACTCTCCTCTCTTCTGCTGTCTTCAAATTTACCAAGCAGGGTGTCCTTCTCGAGAAACTGGTCTCTCCCAACGACCTGTTCATAGTATGTAAAATGAAGTCTCTCCCCCCAACCCCCGCCACCATCTTTGCCTCTAAGGAGTACTCTGGCCATACTTCTCCTAAAACAGACCAGGTTGTCTTTTTGGTAGCCTATGGTACTTTCAATACCATTCTCCAGCACCACAATTCAAATGTATCTATTATTTTACAATCTGCTTTATTCAGTTTTCTATTTTTAAATGCAGATGAGGCAATTAAAATACTATGATTTGGGTCAACTGTACCCTAGTCCTCAAAATAACACCCTTCCTTTGAAAACTCTAAAAAAGTGTGGTGCAGTAAGCTTTATATTGTAAGGTATATTTTAATCTCTTGACTACAGCTTCCATGAGAATTTTTAAGGGATTTAAGTGAGACAAAAATCTTAAATAACTTCAAACTTTTTTTTGTTTAGCATCATGCTACCTATGGATTATGAGAATTTTGGTCTTCTTGACATTGAGTTGTAATATATAACAAATACTGCAATTCTTTAGCAAGTGCTCCAAATTTTAATCACTTTCAACAATCAGAGTTGTACCATCCACATATTGCAGGATGTTAATAAGCACTCCTCTAATCCTGATGCCACACCATTCTTCACAAAATCCTATTTTTCTGAAGATTTTTTCAGTATGTAAATTGAATGCATATGATGAGAATATATAATCATGTCTCACACTTTCCTGATTTTAAACCTTGCAGTATTTTCTTGTTTAGTTTGTATAAATGCCTCTTGATCCATAAACAGATTCCACATTAGTATTTGAAATGTTCTGGAATTCCCAGTTTTTCCCAGGCTATCCTTAGGATGTCCACAGAGTTGAATGCCTTAGCATAGTCAATGAAATACAAATAAAGATATTTCTAGATATCTATTCTCTGCTTTCACCAAGATCCATCTAACATGAGCAATAATATCCCCTTTTCCACACCCTCTTCTGAGTCCAGCTGGAACCTCTGGAAACCCACTGTCAATCTACTGTTGCAATGGTTATTGGATGATCATCAGCAAAATTTTACTTGCATGTGATATTAATTATATTGTTCTATAATTTGAGCATTCCGTTGGGTCACCTTTCTTTGGAAGGGATGAAAATATACATTTCTTCCAGGGTGGTTGTCCAAGGAGCTGTCTTCAAATCTTCTAGCACAGACATGTAAGTGCTTCCAGAGTTGCATCAACTTGTTGAAATCTTTTGGTGGTATTCCATCAACTTGTGGAGCTTTGTTTTGGGCTAATGCCTTCAGGGCAGCTTGAATACTTCCTTCAGCATCATTGGTTCTTGCTCATATTGAGTCCAAAGAAGATAGGACTTTTCACAATTCTATATTCTCTAAAAGTCTAAGCAAATATTAGTAGCCATTTGCCAGCTCAGTCTCCCTAAAGACTCCAGCTGTCAGAGGCCATTGTCTCTCCCACAAAAGATAAGGCTGACTGCCTGCTATTAGGACAATGGGTCACAGCCCCTGAAGCCTGGTAGCACTGGTCTGGTCCCCAGTAGGTGGAGTTTACACACTACTTTTAATGACCTCTGAAGAATCAAAGAACTAGTCAAACATTTTTAGACATGAGTCTAAAAATTCTATGAGTCTGGGGTCTGCATTTTTCATATGGGACCCCGATACCTCCCTCTCTTATCAGGCATACCCCTAAATCATCCCCCTCTTTACTGTATAACCTATAGGATAGCCCCTTCCTTACTTGTAATTATGGGCTCGCATGTCTCCCGAAGATATATAAGGCTTGGTCTGATTAAAGGGCTCTCTCCTCCTGGCCCTCTCTCGTGCTCATCACTCCTCTCCCTCCTCCCTTTCTCTGTGCTCTCTCTTCCCCCTCTTACCCTCTCTCCACGTGGACCACCAAGCAGGGATGAGGTGAAAAGGCTACCATGAAATGTGTCTGATTCCATTATTTGTCTCTTTCTCATGCTCGCTAGGATTTTACTAGAGTAATTAAATATTGGCGTGGAATTTTGCCTACCAGACCTGTGATATTAATGTAGGATGCTGGCTTCCTCTGACAATATAGTACCTCCTGAAATGGTGCAATGTCAAGTAGGTCTCTCTGGCACAGTGACTGTGTAATCTTTCCATATTCTTTTGATGTTTCCAGTACCATCCAGTATTGTACCTATAGAATTGTTCAAGACAGTAGCTTAAGGTTTGAATTTTGGTTGAAGTCTTTCAGTTTAAGTGCGTTCTTACTTTTGGTTTTCTAATTCCAAATCATTGTACATTTCATTGTAATATTTGACTTTGTTTTCTCAAGGTACCCTTTGAAATATTTTAATCAGCTCTTGGACTTTATCATTTTTTCCTTTTTCCTTAGCTACTGTACAAATATCAAGCAAGTTTCAGAATATCTTCTCACCTTGACTTTGATCTTTCTTTCCTGTCTTTGTAATGACCTTTTGTTTTCTTCAGGAATATGTTTTTTATATCTTCCCATAGTTCATAAGATTGCTGCTCAATGTATCAAATTTGTTATTCAGATATTCTCAAAATTCAAGCGGAATAGACTCAAGGAGGTTTTTTGGCTTTCATAGACTTCTTTTAATTTTCTTGTGCTTTAACCTGAATATACATATAAGCAGTTGATACCGTGTTCTACAATCAGCCACTAGTATGGCTTTAGTTATTGATATAGTTTTTCTTCATAGTATCTTCCCACAGATATAATCAATTTGATTTCTGTTTTTTTATCTGTAGAAGTTCTCTATAGTAGTTCTTTGTGTTGTCGGAAAATATATTTGAAAAGTTATATTATATGAACAAGTTATTGTTCTTGCAAAATTCTATCATGTACTCTCCAGATTTATTTCTATCATCAATACCATATTTTCTAACTATTGTTCCTTTTTGTTTCCAACTTCTGCATTGAAATGGCCTGTAATTATCAATGCATCTTGATTGCATGCTCAATCAATTTCAGATAAGATGTTATTAGAGTTCTTTAGGGTCTCCATCACTAGCTTTTGTGGTTAGTGCATATATTTGATTAATAACTGTATGATGGGACTGATTTGAAATGAGATCAATGTACATGAGATTGATATCACAGACAGCATTGTACCATAATGTATTAGTCCTGGTAGACTAGAGGAACAAATTTCAGAGACACGCATATAGTTATAAGGAAAGGGTTTATATACAAAAGAAATGTGACACTAAGAAGGCAGCCCAATCCAGTCCAGTGCAAAGTCATAAGTCCAATATTAACCCATATGCCCGAAGTCAGTCTATAAAGTCTGCTTCTGACTCAGGAAGTCACAGGTCAGTGGGTGTAGAATTCTGGCACTGGCGGGAGTCTTCCCATGGCTCCTCGCTTCCAGAGCTCAGGTCCATCAACAGTATGCCACTACAGCTTCAGAGGTCTGTCTTCATCAGGGCAAAGCCGAGTTGTCTCTCCACTGGCTCCTCCAACTTCTCGGAGGCTGCATCTTGTCTTGTCTGTGATTAATCATCTCTGAAACTAACTCCCAACAACTGGGGAAAATAGCTTCTCATCTTCATGGGGGAAATACCGCGAGATTTCCCAGGAGTCTCAGGTGAAAGCCATGCCCACACAGAGACCTCATCAGCTACTCAATGGCTTTCTCCTGATTAACAGGCCAGACTCCACACCTACATTTCAATTATAAAACTAACATAAGCACATGACTGCCACACTTAGTATCGATTAAAAATGTCCTTTTTAACAATGAATGCAAGCCATTCATTCATCTTGATTGTGTCATTGGTGGTATAGGAAACAATAGAGGTTTTAAATTTCAAATGGTTGATACTTGTTCATTTCAACTCACTAATGTCTACAGTATTCATCTTCATTTTTGGTGACTTCCACTTCTGGATTCAGATTCTGTACATTCTCAGTCCTGATTTTTGCTAGATTTGTGCAGCGGATTCTACTTGTTTTGAACTGTCTCCCACCAGCTAATGAAGATCCTGAAAGCTCCACTCCCACAGGCTGTATGCCATTCAGTTCTTTATCAATATTCTACTCTGGAAGAGCAACCCCTCTCCAGCCCCATTTTGAAGCCTTCTGACCTGACTGGGTCCATCCTGCAGCACTATCTCTGAGAAGGTTCTGTTTCCACTAAGTTGGCTTGTAGCATCTATTTCAGTCTTATGTAATGGGTTTCTGGTGGCTATTTCATCTGAAGTGGCAACTGAGTCATTTTTGGTAATCGGCTCTTAATCGGAGGTAACCCTGAAACCTGTTCACTTTGGGCGACCCTGTTGGCATTGGACATACCAGTGACTTGGCTTCCAGCATCACAGCAACAAACATGCCACCATGGTATGACAAACTAATGGACAAGTGTGAAAAGGTTATCCTAGCTTTATTTAAAATTGCCCCAAATTGGAAGCAACCATGATGCTCTTTATAAATGAAAGGATAAATAAACAATGGAAAATCCATACAATACAATTTTATTTAATGATAGAAATAAATGGACTATCAAATTGTAAAAGGACATGGAGGAACTTTATACAAATATTGTTAAGTGAAAGAATTTTGTTTGAATACATTCTGCAAATGGCAGGATTATAGACAGTGAAAAGATCATTGGTTTCCATATTTGAATGAGGAAAAAGGAATCAATAGTTGAACATTGGCACTTTTAGAGGACTACGGTCAGTTACATGTTGGGCTTTTAACTGCAAGGTCGGAGTTCAAAACCATCACCAGTCTTCAGAAGAAAGAGTATGTCTTCCATCAGCATAAAGGGATACAGTCCCAGAAACCAGGGCCAGGGGGTGCAGTTCTACTCTATCTTATGAGTCAGCATCAACTCAATGGTAGTAAGTGTATTTTGTTTTGATAAGATGATTTTAAGCAGTAAGGATATTGAACAATACATTAATAGTGAACATAGGGCATTATGCATTTTTCAAAACTCACAGGACTGTGTAACACAAAGAGTGAAACTTAATGAAATGGACTGAGGAGAGATGTGGCTTTCTCCTCCATGGAAAATTTTCAGTCCAGCAAGCGCTCAGTAACATCTCTCCTCTGTTCTATGGGACTGCTATAAATCAGAATCCCCTTGAGGTCAGTGAGATGCGTAGTGTTTGGGTTTTTAATACCACATTACTAATGACTCACTGATTATAACAAGTGTCCCACACAAATCTAGTGCACAACAAGAAAAGAAACTATGGAGGAAGAAGAGCAGTTATACGGCAAACCTGTCATCATACAAAAAGCATAATTAATGTAATAGTCTGTATTTTTAATAATAGGAATAGATAACAAAGAAACAGGCTATAAATTACAAAATGGGAAGTTTCCGATTTTAAAGCAATGTCTGATGAGTGAAAAAAATTGTCTCTATCTCACCTTTCCAGTTATCAAACTTATAAAAAAGGGCAAGACATTTAGATCTTTTTTATACCACTTAGAGATAGGGAAACTGATAATAAACAGAGATTTTATACAGACAGCCAACATCTCCTGAGGACTCAACTCCCAGCTACATAGCCAATCAGAGCAGCACATTTGCCGTTGCCGCCTCGCTGAGGAAATAGTTTCATTCTGCTTCACTCTCCCCGGCCCAACCCCCACGCATGTTTGCTCAGCATGAAAGCCACTAAGTGCTGTTAACAGAGCTTGGATTTCGGAATCTGATAGACCAGGGCTAAGGAGCTATTATTTCTTTTAGGATGCCTTCCTTGACTCGAAAATTTGAGTGAAGTTTTACGATTAAATACTTCTTATAAAACTTTCTATACCTTTCATTTTTATAGAAGTATTTAATAAATGTCCTTGATTATTTGCTAATAGATCTCCCCTTCCTCGTGCAGCAACTAACAAAGAGTTGTTATTGTTGTTCTTTTCCAATGAGTCAGCTCTGACTCATGGTGACCTTATGTACGGTCAGAAGGATCTTCATGATCTTTAGGAGATTTGACTAATGGATGCTTGACACATTTATTTCTCATTCTGTGTCATGCCACACAAGCAAATGAGCATCACAAAGGCATCCATAAGGCCCACTATACTTTGAGGAGGCAGCATTGCCCCACTTGTGTTTTGGGGACTTACCTTCCAGCATATAGCAAGCAATATTCTGTTCTGATCCACGAAGTTTTTACTGATTAACACCAAGAAATAAATGGTCAGGACTTTATTCCAGGTACATAATAGGGTGGGGGTTCCAATATAATCTCTCTCTCATGAGAGAATCTCTTGATGTTTGAAATACAAGAGGCATAGTTTCTAGTGAGTGGAAAAAATTGCAAAGTGTTTATGAGACTAGTCTATCACACCTCACAAAAAGACGTTTTTTCAAAGCTACATATTTAAATTTCATTACAAAACAATCAATATATTCATATTTCTCTCCACTACACTTGATAGAAATCTGTGATCTATCAAATCTGTGACTGCATTCATGGAAAGACATATCAGTTTGGATGGCTGACAGTACCTCCCTTGGTTTTTACTCAGCTTCTCTAGATCCTCAAATCCTTGCCTTTTCATGACCCTCTTCATTCACAGAAAAAGAAGTCATATGGAGGGAGGCCAGGTAAATAAGGTGCATGGGGCAAGAGAGACATGCTGCTTTTTGCCAAAAGTGGCACTCTGATGTGACTTCATGAGCAGGTACATTATTGTGATGGCAAAACCAGTCCCCTGTCTGTCACACATCAAGCCTTTCTTTTTATTGCACACTGTTATACACTCGTTTCAGAAGATTTAAACAGAAAGCTTGATTAACAGTCTGACCTGGTGGAATGAATTCCAAATGCATTATGAGTTGACGTTTTCATCACTTGGGAAGTTGACAGACATCCAGAATGAGGTCTGTCATCAGTGAACATTTGCCTTTTGTGTAATAGAAAAGAAAACACTTCCACACTTGAGTTTTTCTCGTAGTGCCATCTTTGTAATCCATGTTCAACCTCACAACAGTTTCCACAGCATTTCCCCTGAGCAAGAAACAAAATTTCACAGCTGTATGCTGTTCTCGTAAATTGACCATCACAAAAAGCAAGGTTTGAGCAAAATGCTTTTACTAAAAAATTAACTGTTACTAGAGAGTGAATTCCCAGGCAATGCCAGTGTGTTCACTAATTCAGAGTAGCTGGATGCTTACCTAACAGGAAAAATGAATACTATGAAAGGTCCGCCAAGCAGAGTTTTTTCCCCCATTTTTTCAAAGGTTACCACATCTTACACTCAGGAAACATTATTGGTATGTTTGGTGTAGATTATTTAAATTCTCTGGGTTTTTTAGAATGAGAAGAATATCTTAATAAATAAAATAGGAGATTATATATCTTTTGTGCATAAATTCTAAAGACATAATACGTTGTGTTCACTGATAAGGATCGTGCCCTTGAGAACTAAGATGAACATTTCATGGAGGTCATGAGGAAACTGCACAGTTGGGTGTCTTCCTTTTTGTCTGAGCTTAATGTCTGCAACATTCTCTAGGGCCCGGGAGCATATCAAGCCACAAATCTGTAGTTATGTTCTGTGCTTCACTCTCCCGTAATTGCTTTCTACAAATACCACATGGATATGCTGATGTCAGGTTTCATATATAAAAATCAGGAAGCAGAAACAAAATGTGATGGGCAACGTGAATTGATTGGAAGTAGGATACACTGAGGAGGTAGGTTGGAAATTTGGCAAATTTTCCACATATGAGCATCTATTCCACTCTCTGTGGCATCTTGTTCTTCTCAGACTTAAGACATATAGAACAATTTCTAAAAGAGATGCAAACAGGGCTATATGTATAACCTTTTATTTACTATATATATGATGGTCATTTATTTTTTCTGATAGACTTTTTTCTGTTACTTATTTTTTTTTCTGGTAGGCTTTTTTTTTAACATACAAGCAGATGAGTTATCTTGATGGTATCTTTTCCCTAATTTTCCTAATTGTTTTTTGTTGGTGACAATAGAATATTAATAATGGGATAGATTAGCAACTGGTGCTAAAATCATGATGTTGCTGAAATAATCATAATCAGTTGTTGAAAGAAGTATCCTAAATTTATATGTTGTGGGACCATGCAATATCTCGTTCCGATGTGCGTGAGTTCCCTCTGAGTTGGAACCAGCCGGATGGCATGACCAGCAACACATGCACCAGAATGATGATACACATAAATGGAGATAAGAGAAAAATCAAATTGATATAAAACGTTTTTCCTTGGTTTTATGACAATTTTCTTACATTAAAAAATTGTCCTTACCAGTTTTCCATTGAAGTTCAACTCAAAAAACAGTTCAGAAAAACTATCTTTAATCAGAATTTTTAACCATCATATGACATCAAACAATGCTGTCTTTGTTGAATCTATCAAGTGATACCGATGGTTAGCCAGTCAATGTAACACAGTAGAACTGTCCCAGGAGGACATTAGAACTGTTCTAAAAAGCTTTCTAGGTTGCAATCTTTATAGCAACTCTGTTGCTAGATATTTTTTCCTTATGGAGCATAGCTGTGGGTTGGAACTACTGATCGTCAGGAGTTAAGTGCTTAACCATTGGGGTATCATAGATCTTGAAATAGCAATACATACTTGTTTGATAAATGAGTATATTGACAAATTAATGGTAAAAATTGATGAATCAATCAAGGAAGAGAGAACACACAGCTGAATCTCTCAGGACTTTCCAGCAGACCAGTACTTCCTCTGACTTCTGATACCTGTCTCAGACCTGGACTTGAGCTTACAAATACAATGCCTGGCCATTTTCCTCCAACAGATCAATTGTCCCTCCCCACTGAAAAATTGCACTTGCCTAGATTAACTCCATTATCTGGCTAGTAAAAATGGCTGGTTTTTTAACACCCAAAGAACTTTTAGTTATCATCCTGAAATTATTATCAATAAGTTAGTATGACAAAGAAAAAGAAGTTAGATGAGGTGAGACTTTCATGAGTAGATTCTAATTGATGCCTCTGACTTGATAAAGCTTAGAGTTGCAAGGAGGAAGCAAGTGAATGAGTAGCTTAGAATGAGTCAATGTGAACCTTTCCTATTGATAATTCACATTTGTCACCTTCCAATGATAATTTACAAAAAGTTCTCTTTTTCTTCTGTAACCTATTCATCTTCAAAATTGTACTTTTAAAAGCTGCACAGGTCTCATTTTTATTTAATTCAAAATTAATGAAACTGTGTGGCAGAAATTAGGAAAGAACACGAGTTTAATGAGAAAGAAGCAAAAATAAATTAATGGTGTCTGGGGACAAAAGTGAAAAGATGGAAAGCCATAAAAATAATTAGAAATGTTTTCATCTTAAAGGGTTTTGTTAACTTAAAAAATTTCACATTTCCCCTCCTTATTCAAGTTGTATTCACCATTTGTAGGTTTTTCATGCTGCACATTTTAAGCCTACAATGATTAATATAATATATTATATTATATAGGATAATATATAGGAAGAAGTCTCTTCCTAATATATAGGAAGAAGTTTCTTGAGAAGCTAACTGGGACATTCGCTGAAAAAGAAATAATCAACCATATATGGTGGATACACACAACATAGAGAAAATGTCTTAATGAGTTATTTTAGTAGTATTTTTAACTAAGACAGTTTTAAGGATTTATATAGCTTACTATTAAGAATATCCTGCTAAAACTTTTGAAATTGTAAGGTACAATTTAAGAATATGAGTAAAACCATTCCTGGGGAAAAATATTATTTTCTGATTTTTACCATCTTCACCCATTCATGTCATTATTTTTCTAGTGTTTTTTTCTAATCAGCAGCTTTACTATAAGTCTGCAACATATTCAGTAGATAAATATCAATTTGGAATTAGGCAAAAACAAACTCTTAAAGTTCATTGCATTTTCTAAACTAAGATGATTTTACTAGGCTAGCTAGATATTTATTGCAATCTCATGATTTTTAATAAGGTATTCATCAATCAGCATTTCAGCAAAGTCGGGGGGGGGTAGTCTTTGAATAGGAGCTAAGCATGATTACAAACTCTTGCTATGTCAAGCATATGATTTGACTTCCCTATTGTCAAGAATTAGGGGTTAGACATGCCTCCACAGCCACCCTTTTTTCTTACCAACTCTGATACAACAGTTTCTTCCATAGAATTCTCCTTCAATGCTGGGTTTGATAATTCATTGCAGTAGCTACCCAGAACACAGACAATGCTCACAGTTGGGGGTCTACTAGGAAAGTTCATAGGTTACCACAGAAGACAGTATCCAATGAACAGTATGCAATCATTCATTTTTCTCTGTCCCATACTCTCCCTGCCATCCCCCCTATGCACCTGGTCTTTGCCTTCACCATTTCAGAAAGAAATTTTCAGCATGCTCTTCAGAAATAATCCTGGATTTTGTCTGTATACCTGAGAGGTCTCTTATACACAAAAGAATGGCTTAGCTGTAAGTTTTCTCTTTTGCCAGATAATACTCCCAAAGTTACAAAGGATGGTCACATCCTGAATCTGTAACAGAAAAAGCATCATCCCAAAATGGGATGATAGCCACAGGCAGTGTCCAAAATTATAATCCCTCACATTAAGAATTATGACTAGAAGGGTTGTATAAATCAGACTTTTATATTACAATTCTATATTCTAAATTTGACAATCTTGGGGGTAGAACTGGTTACACTGAAAAGATCTCTAGGACTGAGCCTCCGTGGCTCAGTGCAGAGTGCAGGACTGCAGCCCATTGGCTTGGTGGTTCAAAGGCAGCAGCAGCTCTTTGGGAGCAAAGCTGGGTAGCTCTCACGAACACCAGAGGGCAGTGATGCCTCCCCCCCAAAAAAAAAGATCTTTAACATCAGTCTCTTTCCTCACTCCAGGGGAATTAAAGGTGAGAATTACAACCACTAGGCAAGAGATTTTGATTTTGCTCTGCATACTTTCTGGACTCTTAATCTTCACAATTTGGCAGTGGGGGTGGGGATGGGGGGCTTATCAGGAAGTAGTGTGATAGGCTACCACAAGTCAGAATCGGTAAGGATTCCTCATCTTTTATTTCAGTGGTATATATGTTAAGGTGAGTTGAGGCAAATCCTATGAAATCTTCTGTGACCTATATAAGCACCTGCCTCTGTGATTCATGCTTTTTCATGTACAGTTCTTGTCAAGAGATCTTGATTTTGTTGACAGGTAGATCCAATCCCAAGTATCTTTCAATTCAACTGCTTTTCCTGAAATAAGGCATATTTTTTTCCCAAAATGTCTGCTCATACCACATGAAGCTCAAGAAAAAAATCAGTTTGCATTTTCAAAATCAGATAGTTTATCTTATTTTATCTACTTCCCAAGTACTGTTATTATACTATTTCACAATTTGAATATTACAATTCTCTATGCAGATTGCAGTTTTCTCACACTATGCCTTGAGCAAGGAGGAGCAAGCTCTCCTCGTTTCCCTTAAGTCTGAGACACTTTCAAATCAGTTTCTCTGATCCTTATTCTTTTCCTTCTGAAAGTTTAGTTGGAGTTGTGTTGAAGGGGGAGAGTGCAGTAGGATCCACAAGTCCCCAAGATCATCTTTTTTCCCACTCATACCTCTTTCTGTCTCTCCTCTTTTCTACTCCTTCTGTCAGTTCTGAAATGGGAAAAACTTTCTATACGGGGTCCTGGAGCCATCGAGGTTACACACTGGGCTGCTAACCACAAGACCAGCAGTTTAGAAACCACCAGCCCCTCTGCTGGGGGGAGGTGGGACTTTCTGCTCCCACAAAGAGCTGCCATCTCAGACATTCTCCCCATTGCTCAGGGTGACCAGCAGTTAGAATTGACTCGATTGCAGAAAGTTTGGGGGGGGGGGGTTGTTTTATCGAATCATTCCAGATAATGCTTGCTGCCTTCGCCTGGTCTTGTTCACCATTTCCCAAGGCACAACATCGTGAAAGGACAAGAGATATTCTAAATGACCCATCATCGTTATAATAGGAACCAGATTTTCAAGTGCCACTTCAAGGTCTCTGGAAGGAGCCAGGAATGGTAGTCTATTTTCTAGAGTGAGCAGGCTGGACCACTTGGTTGGGAAACACACTATAAAAGCTCTCCTTATGACATATTACAACGTGTGCAAGACACTTGAGTAACACTATGACATAAATGACCATGTCTGAAGTTCATCAAAGAGTTCTAGAGTAAAATTTTGGTTTGGGGACATCTTTTACAAGTGGTAGGTAAAGCCATAGAGATAAAAATCTCAACTAGTAACAGTTCACAGAAAAATGAAAAAGTCTCCAAGACTGATTTTGAACAAACAATTTGATGACGCAGCATAAGATTAGCTAGTAAAGGATATGCTGAAAGACAGCAATTCAAAAACATGAACAGGTTGGTCTCTCTCTCTCTTTCCTTCTCGCTCTCTCTCTCCAAATATGTATATATACATACACACAATGATGCTAGAAAAATTTTCATGGAAGAATTTCATTACATTTTGAATACATTTATCATGTGTATGCTGCTTATATCAGTATATATTTATTTGTATAATACACGACAAATTTATGCCTGCTCAGTCAGTTTTGACTCATAGTCATTTCACAGAAGTGGGTAGAAGAAGCGCTTTTTGGTTTCTGAGGCTGTAACTCGTTCCTTTCTTTCAATAATAAGCAAATTTAATTTTCTTGCCTCAATCACTGAGGATGTCCCTATTTGTGTGCCTGTTGTCTTGGGCCCTGGCCTCAATCAGTACCATATTGCTTAACCAGCCTGTCTACTTCCCCAGGCCATTCCAGAAGCTGTTTTAGTGCCCTTAGTTATTGTGGGCCATTTGTTGCATTCTGCTTTTAACTCCCACTGCCATGAAGTTGATGGCTGCTGGCAGCAATCTTGTAGAAGAGTGTAGAACTGCCCCCGGTAAGTTTCTGAGGTTGCATTTCTTCTTATTTACCTTTCTCATTTTTCCAAACCATTTTATTAGGAATTAATCCAGACATCTTACATGCCAAAGTTCAATCACATTTTACAATTTCTACCATAATTAGTTTCAAAACACTTTCTTCTTTCTTGAACTTCTTGAAATCAGCACCCTTTTATTCCCCTCACCTCCCCAACAATAACCCCAGAAACCTTTATTCTAGTTGTTTTCTCTATCAATTCATCAATCCCGGGTCTCACACAATGAAATGCAGCAAAATAAAATTTTATAAAGGCTTTTCACAAAGACAAAATATGTAGTATATAAACCTCAATATGGAAAACACATATGCTCATACACACACACACAGACTTTTGAAAATCAGATCAAGTCCAACAATATCAGAGGAGAGATCAAGTGACATTCAAGTCAGGTTTATCATTTTAAACTACTATAGTCATCTCTCCAATGCTCTCTGGTTGGTAATCAGATTATTCCTGTCCTCCAATTCTGGCTAAAGGAAAATCACCAGAGGCATTTTCCCTATGTACATCTAATCAATGTATTACTGTTATCAACAGCCTTCTGAATGTTAAAAGCATGCGATGTATTTTCTTTTCTCTCTTTTGGCTTTGGATTTTATAGTTTAAAAATCTTTGGGTGATCCATGTTGGTGTACTTCTATATGGACTTATTGATTTCCCACTGGTTGCTTGTTTGGAAACAGACTTTTAAGATCCCAGATGCTATTTCTTTTGATAGTCAGGCACCATCTAATTTCTTCATCACACTAATTTCTTGCAACTCTATTTGGTGTTTCCTTCATGAGGTAAACATTGAGCAGGGTAAGACTCTAACTCTCTGCTGGAGTGGAATATCTCCTCTTTCCTCATCTGAAAGGCTGGTGAATTCAAACTTCTGTCCTTGCATTACCAGCTCAACATATAACGACAACTATATCATCGGGGCTCCTGTATAAGAATACACACTTTGGAATAAGAATAAGTCACATTTTGCTAATAAATATTTTAAAGGAATATAAGACTATTTATTGACCACGGTTCACCAGTATTTACAATAAAGTAAGCAATATACAATTGGGTTAACACTCTGATTACTACGAAGTTATTTTTCCTGGCTTTAGCTGAGCTAGAGTCACCGATACTGAGAAAGTTGACCGAAGAATGGGTGGGGATAAAAGCAAACCGTGCAAGGTCAGGAGTCGACACAAGTTTGTTCACCTCTTTACACAGCAGGTCCTGAGTGGCAGCATCGCTCACCAGCTTATTAGGTTTTTCACCAGCAAGGTCTTAAGACATCCCACGAATCATCTCTTACGTAAAACAGATTTTAACTGTCTGTAAAAACACGGTTATCTAAAAGGAACAAATACCCACCTAAAAACCTCAAAGACATATCATTAGTCTAGTTTTATTTGCATGTGGGGAAGTTTTGAGTAGTGGTAAGATTTTTTTTTTGGGGGGGGGTACACAGGGGACTTTGCAAATAAAGTTTCATTTATGTGATTCTATAGGTGTGAATTTTGAGAGATTTTTAAGAGTTGCTTAATTACTGGATTATTTATTTGACTTAAAAGCTTATGGCTTACAAGTTTCCCCCCATTTTACTTGAGGTGATCTACTTGAGTTGCTCAGAGGGACAGCATCCATGCCCCAACAACAAGGAGACACCCATGGTATTAAATGTCATTTTTGTTTAGAACAGTTTTTGGTGAATGTAAAACAAAATAAAATGTACATACGTATTTATGCATACACACACAGAAATAAAGAACCAAACATCCAGAATGGTCCTTAGGCATACATTATGGTTTAACAAGTTCTGATTCAGTAATAACTAAGTAGGACGGCTAATATTTAGGAAAGCTATTTTGTAATGCAGAGGAAATAATATACCATGGTATCAAATGTTCTTTTCTGATAAATGAAGCTACTACCAAAAGCTTTATTTGTTCAAAGTAACCAGTGCTATTTATACAAGAACAAAACAACCCCAACAGCTCCCCTAGTACAACTCCAAACAAACATATCAAACTTGATTTCCATTAGAATGTAGTTATTCTTCTCACTAATAATTCAAAACAGAAACAAAAAAACCCAAGACCCAAATTATATATATAATATTATATATTATATATTATAATATATTATATATTATAATTATATAAATATATATTTATATATAAACATATTATAATTATATTATATATTATATATAATATAATATTATATATATATATAAAGTAAAGCAACACAAACAATTATTGAGCTTCATCTTCTGGACAAGAATGCCACGTTATTCTCTCTTCATAAAACGCAATTACAATTTGAGGGCAATTCATGCTTGCCTCTTTTGCCAGCACCAAATCTGCCTCATCTGAATCTTTCCATTTCATCAGAAACATCAATTCCCCACTACTGTCTGTAGCACCAATTATTCGTTCAGGATCAAGACCTCTGGCAAAGCCCCTTGGTTTGTCAGCAGCATCTCTCTTCTTCTTTGACTTACTGTCATCAGATTCCCTGTCAGACAAAGACTTCCTTTTTGTATCATCTTTTTCTTTACCAGCCTTTTGAGAGTTGAGAAATGCTTCAATTAACTCCGGACAATCTAAATTTTCTTCAGGTTCCCAAGTATTATCAGCATCTGTAAACCCCTTCCATTTGAGGAAATATTCCACCTTCCCATTGACAACACGCCGGTCCAGTACTTTTTCTACCACAAATTCTTCAGGTTCTGCCTCTTCGACTTTTTTACTCTTTCCATTCTGTTTCTTTCCCATTTTTTGCAATCTGGTTTTATTGGAGGCCATTTTTTATTGCAGACTTGAAGAGCTATTATTCACCGCCTCGGAGCTGCTCCGGGTCGCGGGTCTGCAGCGTCTCGGGCCCTGCGCGCCTGCAGCTCGAGCCACATCCGAGGAGGAGGCTGCTGGGGAGCTGCGCGCTGGGCCGCCAAGGGGGGGAGACGCTAATAAATATTTTTATGATTGTTCATAATAATACTTTTAATTTATTTTCATATTTATTTTATTTATCATATTATTAAACAGAAACAGCTTCATGTTTTGACACTTTTACTTAATAAAGAGTTTTTTGAATCTATAACAAATTTTTTGATTTACCCTTGTTGAATTACTCTATTATTTATTCATATTCTCTTATTTATTGAATAAAATATAAAAGTGTGAAACTATTAATTCTCAGTATATATTTCATCTAAGTTTATGATCACTACTTCTCTGTCAGTTGTTATTCTGCGGAAGCTTGTATGTTGCTGTGGTGCTGGATAATATGTATTTCAAATGCTATCAGGGTCCCCTAAAGTGACCAGGTTTCAGAGAAACATCCAGATTAAGAACAGACATCTAAGTAGGACTTGGGTGCCAAGAAAAAACATATGCAAAGCACTGAAACATTGTCAGACACGGAAGGTCTAATGAGTGAAAGCAGAACATTGTCAGAGATCTCCCCAGAGGAGGGGCACTCAGATCCGAAGACACCCAAAATGTGACTGAGGTGGAGCTGCTTTCTAAATGTAGTGTGACCTTGGGAACGCCACT